>MU619307.1:56335-96736 GCA_025201805.1 Parasitella parasitica
AGTATCAGGTCTGTCGTGAACATCGATGCTTGTGGTACTACTGGCCGGGAAATCCTATTCCAAGCTAATTCTCGGGAAATGGTAGAGGCTTACAAGCAGGCGCCTTATCCTCACGGTACAGTCATGGCTAATGATGTATTCCGAACTGGTCTCATTTTATCAGACACTGATTTCAGACAGTTTGTGCAATATGGCAACCTAACCGGTATTGATATGGCCATTTACAAGAACTCTTACTTGTATCACACACATTTGGATATCACAGAGCACTTGCAGCCTGGCGCTATCCAGCATCTAGGTGCCAACACGCTGGCTATTGTAAACTACCTGGCTCAAAATGCTACTTTGACTGGTATTCAGCCCTCCAGCGAGGTTGTTTTCTTTGACGTCCAAGGCCAGTTTTTTGTTGTATACTCGTGGGCAACTGCTTACGTAATCCAAATGGGAACTGTCGCCCTGGCTATTGCGTATTTCGTATTTATTGTGACAAAAACACATTGCTCCTCTCCCTATAGGTCTGTGAGCAATATTGTCATTTCCTATGCTAAATCGACCTTGTCGGTATTCTTGAGTATGGTGAGCTCCATGCTATTGCCAATCTCTGTTTCTCTATTGATTACGTTGCCTGCTTTTAACCGCCACATGGCCTGGTTCAAGAATGAATGGTACGGCGCCTTGATCTTTGGTCCCATGGGCCTTGTTGGCTCCTATATGGTCCAGTATCTGTTTACATTGTTGCCTGGGCCTGAGCATTTTGACATGGAATACGGCACCTTCAACTCTTTGATGCTGTGTTTTGCCGCAGGTACTGCCGCCACCACACAAACTGGCGTCGCCAGCTCATATGTATTTTGGCTATTTTGCTCTGTTCTATTTATTGTTTGCATTTTTAACGAATTCGCCTTGCGCCCTGCTGCTTCCAAGATATACTTGCCCCAAGTCGGCATCTTGGCGTATGTCATTAGTGGATTTGTGCTTAGCTTTTTATACTCGGATTATGCTTATGCTTTGGTGGATATATTTGTGCCTCTGACAGGTCGTATGGGCGTTGACACCCCTGTGGATTTAATCGTTGCATTCATCTATGGCATGATCATCTACATGATTTCGCTGCCTACCGTAGCACACATTCACCGCTTTGGCAACAAAGTGATGAAGAGGGTCATCATTTTGTTGCTGCTGGGACAGACCGCTGTCTTGGTAGCTGTTTACGTCGGTGGGGGACAGTATGGTGGTTGGGCTTTCCCTTACGATGAGCTTCATCCCAAACGTTTGTTTATTCAGCAGCTGAAGAACTTGACGTCTGGTGAGGTCACTGTTGGCGTTGCTCAAGCAGACCATGGACCATACATCCAAACAGTAATCGACTCGCTTGAGCAAGAGCTACAAGTGGCTCCTGAAATTCGACAAGGAGCCAGCAACATGAATGATTGGGACTCTATCTACCCCTTTAGTGCATTTCTGGGTGGCTATCGCTTCAATGTCGAGCCGTATATTCGCAAGCATTCCACGCAAGATTTGGCCTCTGCGTCCCTATTTGATTCGCTCAAAGGCCCGTTCCCTGAGGTAAAAATCCACAACGATTCGTACGATGCTGATACGGGCATCCGCTCATTCTCTCTTGTCTGCTTGTCACCTACTTACACATGGACTGTCATTGCATTTGATGGCCTCGTTGTCGACTGGAGCATCCAAGACGAGGAGCCCTTAAAGACGCCTTCTCATTACGTTGTGCGCCATGTCAGTGGCTTTGGTAATGATGGCTGGACGCTGGATTTATCCGTCAGAGTGCCCGAGTCTGAGCGAAAACAAGCTGTTCGTGGAGAATGGAAGATGCAGTTTGAATTCACAGCCTTGGAAAAGGAGGGCTTTGCAGCCAGAGGAGAGGAGCGACTGATTGGTGGTGTAGGGATCATGGGCGTTATCCAAAAATCGTTGCCCGTCTGGACTACCACCACTTGGCTGAGCTCTGTAGTAAAAATCTGGAATTTATAATAAAGCTGTTTCTTCTGTGTACCATGTACTTGCACCAGAGGCTCTCCCGTTGCAGTGTGTCTACAAAAGATTCAACTGCCGAATTATCACATATTATTATAATATAGCAATGCATGCCGTGGGAACCAAAGCTGTCGTATAAAAATCAAGCACTGAATTTCTCACGGCTTTTCCCTCTTTTCGTTTATTGCACTTGTAAGCACACACACACACAAACACACACATACACACACACACACACACACACCATGCTCCCAAGAATCTCCAACAGCCTGCTTAGCGTATGTATTCATCTCTAAAAGAAAGCACCAATTAACATGCGACACCTGCACAGAAATCATCTGCTATCCGCAGGCTTTCGTCTTTAAGATCAGTCGCCTTTTCCACCTACAACTCTGCTGTTGCTGGTCTTTCGCCCCAACAAGAAGAGCTTCGCGAGGCTGTTCACAACTGGGTCAATGTTGAGCTGACTCCTCGTGCCTCTGCCATTGACAAAGACAACGAGTTTCCCATGGATATGTGGCGCAAATTTGGTGAAATGGGTCTATTGGGCATTACTGCTCCTCAAGAATACGGTGGCCTCGGATTGGGTTATTTCGAGCACACTTTGGTTATGGAGGAAATTTCGCGAGCAAGCGGCTCTGTTGCCCTCAGCTACGGTGCCCATTCTAATCTCTGTGTCAACCAGATCACGAGGAACGGCAGCAAGGCTCAGAAGGAAAAGTATCTTCCCAAACTGATTTCAGGTGAGCATGTGGGCGCCTTGGCAATGTCAGAACCTGGAGCCGGCTCTGACGTTGTTAGCATGAAATTGCGTGCTGACAAAAGGGGAGACCATTATGTTTTGAATGGCAACAAATTTTGGATTACCAACGGCCCTGATGCTGATGTTTTGGTTGTCTATGCAAAGACCGAACCAGAGGCTGGACCAAAGGGTATTACTGCATTCTTGATTGAGAAGGTAAATAGAACAAAGATACTACTGAACAGCATACTGATTGAGCCTTTAACCCTCAGGACTTTAAGGGCTTTTCCAAAGGACCCAAGTTTGACAAGTTGGGGATGCGTGGATCCAACACTTGCGAACTCGTCTTTGAAGACTGCCAAGTGCCTGGTATGTAAATGATAATTGCAACCATCAATATTTTGAAAAGGCTAATGTTTTTATTTTCTTAGTTGAGAATGTTTTGGGTCATGTCAATAAGGGCGTCTACGTTTTAATGAGCGGATTGGATCTCGAGCGCCTTGTTCTCTCGGGTGGTCCCTTGGGGTAAATACATGCATGCAATGTTTCAGACATCTCAAAAATTTAACGTGGCACGTCTTTCTATTCTAGTTTGATGCAAGCAGCGTTAGATGTCACTGTTCCCTACGTTCATGAACGCAAACAATTTGGTGTGCCTATTGGAGAATTCCAGCTAATGCAAGGAAAACTTGCGGATATGTACACTAAAATGAACGCATCGCGTGCATATGTATACGCTGTCGGAAAGGCATGCGATCAGGGAAATATCAGCAACAAAGATTGCGCTGGCGCAATACTGTATTCTGCAGAGCGAGCCACGGAGGTAGCGCTTGATGCCATTCAATGCCTTGGCGGTAACGGCTACACTAATGAATACCCCACTGGCAGAATCTTGCGTGATGCTAAATTGTACGAAATTGGTGCTGGAACAAGCGAGATCAGACGCATGTTGATTGGTCGTGAATTCAACAAGCTGTTCAAATAAAATTTCCCACTATAATTTCTGGTAGATTCTCTCTCCCCAAAAAAAGTGCTATACGTTCTTGTTCGCGTTGCTGACTGGAAGCACTGCTACGGCATGTGACTTTAAATAAAATTGATAAATAGGCTATAGATTCCTTCTCTCTCCCCCACCCCTCATTTCGTTGTTCTTTTCCTCTTTCTTTCCTCTTAAATACATTGAAAAATGAACTTTGAAGATATCGTCGACATGGAGTGGGTAGACAGCCATACCACCTTGGATGAAACTAATGAATTTGCCACTGACTACTACTTTGACCACCAACCCGACTTTTTATTGGAGCAGCCCGTAACACCTTCACAACCACTGCAGCACTCTGTGATGGAGCCAGAGATCAACATGGAGCCCATTGCCAATATGCCAACAACTGAACAAATTAAACAGCTCATTGAAATTGCAAAGCACCAGCTGGCATTACGCGAACAGCTTCAGCAAACGCAGCATCTAACGCAGCATCTAACGCAGCAGCAAACGCAGCAGCAGCAGCAGCAGCAGCAGCAGCAGCAAGCAGAACAAACGCAGCAACAGCCTTTATTTCAATCCTTATCTACACAGCAACCTGATGTCCACACTGCTGCGCCTTCCACCATTTTTGCCCCCCCTCCTGTTGTAGCTACTCTTGCCTCTACAACTCCTGCTATGCCAGCTCTTTCTCCAAGCACTGTTGCATCTACTGACATGATTTTAGCACAACTAATGCCAACAGCAGCGTTTGAAAACGTTGCTGAAAATGCGAGCCAAACTTCCTTGACTGCGGACGGCAGCAAAGCTAGAAGAGACTCGTTAGCATCGATGGCTGAAGAGTCCATCTCTTTAGAAGCGTATGCTGAGGCGGATGGCATTGATCTTAAAAAGCTGACGCCCAAAGAGCGCCGTCAGCTTCGTAACAAGATATCTGCTAGAAACTTTAGAGTGCGAAGAAAGGGTACAGTAAACAATCAACTTTTCACGCTCCCATGCTGATCAAGCTCTTTTCTTTTTTCTTTTTTTCAGAGTACATTTCCACTTTGGAGGGCCAAGTCAATGAACACAAGTTGGTGGCCGAGAACCTAAGGGAGAAGTTGGTTAAAGTGGAAGAAGAAAACAAGAAATTGCGCAAAGAAATGGATACATTAAAAAGACAAAACCAAATCTTGCAGCAGCAGCAGCAGCAGCAAAAGAATCCTGCATCGCCACGTATTTCGTCTCCTTTACCCAAGCCTAATCTGAATAAGGACATCAGCATTTTAGGCACCAAGGCATCAGATTCCTATCGCCAACAGGACAACTGTATCCTTGTTTCAAATGCTGTCATGCCTGTTTGGGACTACAGCGCCATTCTTCACAAACAGCCTCCAAAACAATCGCAAGCTGGTCCAGACTATATGAAGCACATTGCTGGTCAATTTATTTTATCGATTGTGCAACTTGCAAGAAACATGCCTCGTGGAACCAATCAAATAAGCGAAAATGATTACTACAAACCCCTCATGCCTGATGATCGTGATTTCACTTCGTCTACTACTTTTGAAAAGGAATCCCCAAACCCAGCATCATCTTTCAATTACCCTTCAACATTTAATTATACTACTGCATTATCAACCTCATTTCCAGCATCACATTCTATCCCAACTGCATCTTATATTGAAGATTTATACGACATACTGATTCAATCAGCCTTGATTAACAGCTCAACTGCTGACAAGTCATTTTTGTGGGGCGATAACAATACAACTCGAACTATGTAAAGAAAAACTCCCCCCCCCCCTCTCTCTCTTCCTCCCCCCCCCCCTTCTCTCTATGAATAAATTCTTTTTTTTTTGCGCTACATTATGAAATTGTAAAAACAAATTGCTGGGCTCCTTGATATTCTAACCGTATTAAACCATACCTAAATCCAAAGCAAGGCATTCAAGGGCATCTCCGCACTAACATTTAAAGTAACTCTGATAAATATTTTGATCATCTAACCAAACATAATGGTGCGACAAAAATGTTCCAAGTTTGATGAAAACGGAAAGTGGCCAGTACGTTACAACTTACTGGTCAGATGAAGCATTTAAAAATATTAAGCGGTGAAAAACAGTTATTTTCCACGACAAATCACACCAATTGCATTTCTTACTTGCCTTATCCAGTCTAGATCTCAAGATCATGTCGCTTTGCTTACCAGTGAACAATAAATATATTATAGTATTCCTGGCGCACAGAGATAATTCTGGAATTGGATGAGGGACTTTGAGTCGTTAATATCCATATACTGTATTATAGAAAACTATCGTTATGGTCGGCATTGTCCACTTCCGAAAATATATTCTTTTCAAGGTAGTTGAGCACTGTCAGTCTGCATCTTTCCGGGGAAAGTTTAAATGTATATTGGGGTTATAAAGGTCTACTGGTGTACTTGGAAAAAGTAATAAGCAGACTGTTCACCAACTTTGCTAGCCAAAGTATCTTCTACTTGATTTTCCACGGCAAGTTGAGCCTTAAAACAATTACTTTAATGCAAAGTCGGTGTGAACATCAAGCTTATGATATGTTAATTTTTTTTTTTTTTTGCTTACTGCGGACGACTAATATCGCATTAAGAGTTGGTTCATTTCTGTGAATGGTTAAAAAAGGAGAGCAGCCTCTAATAGAGTGTTAAAGCAGCTCATTGGATAAAGACACTGCCGTGATGAAAGATGGCAAAGAACATTTTGGAGGTGAAAATATTCTAAAAGGCTTATCGACACAATTATCTTATGTTTCATTATTCAACAAATCATAATGTTAGTATTCTTCTATAGGAATGCAGCGCATGCCCAAGTAACTTGTGTATAGCATGACATGGCTTTCAGAGACGCAGCATTCATACCATTGCATCAAATGTAAAGGAGAAAACCACCAAGACATAGAGTCAGTAACGCCCTAGACAAAATGCCTGATGTTGGTGTTTGTACATTAATTACTGTGTGATAAATCATGAGTAAAATGTCAATTTCTATTGTACCTCGATAGCTCCTAAACGCCATGCTTTTGGCTCTAAGCAAACCCAACAAAATGTATGTACTCTTCATACTTTATCCCTTAATAATTCTTCATAGTCATATTGTCATACATAGCAAACGGTCTGGCATGGCTTGACTTTATGCCAAGTGTTGATAGTTAGTACCTTTCTTTCTTTAGCTATAACCAAGCAAAATTACTTGATATGATTATTAAAGAGACTTCTGGTTCCCCTTTCTAGATTGCTCGGCTCTTATTCACGGTCTTTTTAAATATAACTTGTGATGTGTTGAACATATATATTCATTAGGAGTGTGCTTTGTGACCCATCTTGTTTTTGTTACAAACGCACGAGATTTTGATATATATCGAGCAATGGAGGAGGCAAGAGATGAAACAATAAATGATACGAGATGATAAACTACAGTGCATACACTTGTTGGATGTGAAACGGTTGTGCAGTTGGCAAAGTCAAAGTTGAGAGCGATTATATATAGTACGATTAGGACATATCGATTCAGTAGCACTAAGCATGAATGTTTATGTATATAAACCTACATACATAGAAACCGGAAAAAAAGAGGGTCTTTTGTATGCTGGATTATATACCCTCCTTTAAAATGTTCTCCTAAATACATAAATTCCTTTTAAACTGCTTGTTTGAAAAGAAGAGAGAAATCTTTATTTCTTTCTCTTTTCTTTGTTTATTCATCAACTACTCATACATTTACAACACTTCATTTTTTTTAGCAACAAAAAAAGAAAAAAAAAAAATTCATGGCTGCGCTTGAGACAGTTTATGCCGTTCATCATTTTGAAGCCGAAAATGATGATGAACTCTCATTCCAAATCGGAGAAAAGGTTTTCGTCATTCAGAAAGATGATGGATTTGGTGATGGCTGGTGGAAGGTATATACCGTTAGATATTATGGAAAAAAAAAAAAAAAAAAAAAGGGGAGGGAGAAACTAACATGTCCAAAAACTCAAAGGGCGAGAATATAAGAGGCGAAGTAGGTTTATTTCCAATGAACTACATTACATTCCAGCAGCCTCATCAGCAGATTATTGATCTCCCTACACCATCTACATCTGATACGACTAATACCACAATCAAAAAACCAATTCATATCGATACGAATCTTCTAGATGGAGAAATCAGTGAATCGCCATCTGTTCGCTCATGCTATTCTTTCACATGTCCTATATCATCTTCATCCACCACGGGCCCTGCATCATCCACATATTCTAATGGAGGAACGGCACTTCGCAGATCTGTCATCAACACCTTATTTTTGCCTTCGTTGAGATCTAATTCACCCGAAGATTGGGATGTGGATCAGGTTGAGATTTGGCTCAATGCAATGAACTTTGGAAGCATAGCAACAAATTTCAAAAGTATGTATTATATGATGGCTCTTCTCCTATCAAACTAATCGCCCATTTTTTTTTTTTTTTTTTTTGCTCAAACAGTGCAAGAGATTACAGGAGATATTTTGCTAGAATTAAATATGAATTCATTAAAAGAACTGGATATCCCCACCTTTGGCAAAAGGTTTAAGCTTCATACTGCAATCAATTCGCTTCGAGAAGAATGTGGTTATCAGCCGACAAACAGAATGTCAATCACTTCATCAACTTACTCGACAGATTCTCGCCTGACGCAGCAGAAAACTCCTGCAACAAGCGCATCGGCATCTCCCAGTTCTGTGCGCTATTCAACAAATCCTATATACGTGAGGGATTCTGCAAGCAACTATTCCAGTCTGGTGACACTGGAAAAGCATTATCGACCTTCAAGCACAATCGATCAAAGTGAGTTTTTCTCTGCGATTGCTATTATCTTGTACTCAAGCAAATCCATTAGATCATGTATCCCCTCAAGGAGCGTCTCCTGTGTCTCCTGCATCCAACTATGACATCACGGACCCCAATCATCACAATGTAAGTGTAATTCGTGTTCGTGCTCGACATTCTAAATACTAAAATACATCGCTGCAGTACGACCGAGATCAACAACTACCTGTCTCTGCTAGCAAAAAGTAACTAATATATACTAAAAACACTCGGATTATGTTTAACACGCCTTTCTATTTAGAGACATGGCGTTGATTCAGCAGGTTCAGAAACGCCAAACCGTATTACCCATGGCTCACCGCAGTTCCATGGAGATTTATTCTACACGAACCACGGACGAAAATGGTGCTGTTACACCCGATATGGAAGGATGGCTCTATAAACAAGGATGCAAGTATAAAAAGTGGAATAAGCGATGGTTTGTTCTCAAAGGTCCCAACTTGTTTTACTTCAAAAGCCCTAAAGACGTACGCATGAAGGGCATCATTAATCTGAGAGGGTATAAAATCGTTCCTGATGAGACCATTCAGCCTGGGAAGTACTCTTTCAAAGCGCAACACGAAGATGAACGTACGTTTTATTTCTACACTGATCTTGACACCAGCATGAAATCGTGGATTTCAAGCTTGATGAAGGCAACCATTTCCCGTGATTTTACTGCTCCTGTTTTGAGTTCCAGCATGATCCCTACCGTTTCATTAGATGTTGCACGTCGGATGAGACCTAGACCCCCCTCTGTTTTATTATATAGAAAGGATAAGAATGCAAATTTGTCCCCTCGCTCTTATGAGGCTAGCTATGGTTATCAAACGCCGGTTTCACCTGACAAGGGTCCAGAGGGAGAACTGCCCTCGCTATCAAAGGAAGATAACCTGAACCAGGATTCCGGTTTTGATAGCAACGATCAAGAAGAAGAGGAGGAGGAAGAGGAAGAAGACGAAGAAAAAACCAAAGACATTGCTCTACAAAACGATTATAATGACGAGGACGAAGATGAAGGACATCTCTCTAGCGAAGAGTTTCCAGAGTACGATCAGCCATCGTCGTGGACATCAGCAGAGTACATCCAATGGGTAAATTCAATTAGTAGCTCGATCAAAATCAACGAATTGCATGAGCTGAGACAAGGCGATGTTCTTATTGAAATATTGGAGCAATTAAGCGGTACAACAGTCAAGCAACTACCTCCTTCAACAGTCGGATCAGTCAGTATGTTGATGTTGGACAACATTGTTGCCGTATTCAAGTTTATGAGTATGGAAGGTATTGAAATTGACAATCAATTTGCTATTAAGGGTTAGTATTATTACACTAGCAGAAATGTTGTTTTTACTGACTGTTTGATGTAGACATTTTTGGTGGAAACGAGGAAAAGATTATGCTTCTGTTGCAATCCATTTTGAACTGGTCCGTCAAACTAAATGAAGTTGCCTAATAACGATCATTTGTAATAATATATGTGTCTCCTTGCTACAAGAAAAAAAAAAATTACAGCAGTGCTGGTTTTATTCATAATATTTAATACTTCAATCTTATTTTCGTTATCTTATAAAATATAATAATCAATTCAATATCGAATTAGAAAGATATTTCTGCCAGGTTGCGTTGTAATTATCCGCTGTTAACAGATTATATTGCTACCCACTGGCTGCAATAAGACTCTAGTCAAGTTTTGAAACCTTTTTTCTAGCAGCAGTTCTAAATTCAATCTTGGTACCACAACTTGGGCTAATTACCTTTAACTATTGACCGCGGATTTATACTGTCTCCATTTAAGTCTTGTAAACAATGGTTGCAATCACTATTATAAAAAAACTTTTTTGAGTAATTTTTGGATAAAAAGAAATTGCTTTGTAACCAAATACTGAAGAGTCGATTCGCTAACGCCATTTAGCTCACAAGCAATGGGTGGAGTTTGATAGTAACCTCTCTACATTTTTCCTGTTATTGTGAAATTCAAACGAAAATAAACGTGTTTAGAGATAGACGATACTTGACTTGAGAAAAACTAAACTTTTTCATTGAATGAACACAATTGGTTGTTTGCCTCTATCTAGCAATAGAGGAAGATGTTGTTCAAAGAGTGCTAATGCCATGATCAGCCTATCACTTTTATGTTATAATTTTGATATTGAACGTCTTGAAAAATTGAAAATGCCATATTCTATTGATATATTGAATTAGTTACACTTTATTGTGTTAAAAATGCGAAATGATCACAATAAAAGGCATGCTGATGCGACTACGGATAAAAATAATCGTCAAAATGAGAAGGTGATAAGGATTTAGACATCACAGCAGTAGAATCGACACATTAATTCAACAACTAATGTCATATACTTGTCTATGGTTTTTACATATTTATTTCATAGAGCTTTTGGGCAATCTCAAGACATTGCCCGTCATCGTGCGGCCGCCGCTGTTGCTACGCCAGCAAGCTTTTTTTTTTTTTTTGCGTGTATAACCTCTGTAATATTTTATTAGAGGTCAATAAAAAGCCATTAAGGCATACACAAATAATGTTCACTCATGTACATTTTTCAATGCAATTTTGGCTACCAGAGAATTCTTTTCGAGCATACCCATATGTTATCAGTTGATCCATCTTGAAACACGGACCAAGGAACCAGCCGCCACACGCCTTGAATACATTGGCAAGTCAATTGATGTAAAACTACGGTAGGAGAGTATAATCTGACATGAACGTTTTATATTGAATAATCAGCTGTAGAGTGCCAGAAAGATAATCCATTATATTTGCATTAAACTCTTTTACTTTTCAATGCTTTCCACGTTTATATGTGTATAAGGCTGAGATACTTACGAGTGTTTGAATGAGGCATACGCATATAAACAGCCTCATTAGAACAGAGACTTCTAGTTTCATGTTTAAAAGCGAGTATCCTAGCATCGCAAAGGATCATCTTGCGTACTTGTAAAGCTGGATGAGCTTATTAATTAACGTCATCTTGGTTAATTTTATGCGCATAGAATTTGTTATACAGTGAAGGACTTGAATTACTATGAAGCCGATTTGTATACAATATTGCTATTATTCAATGATATGTAGTCAAGAAGGCTGCTATAATTTACTTGTTTAATAATGATGATTTTTATTATACCGTTACAGTAGCAATCTACAACATCAATGTTACCAATGGCCTGTCTTTTGCGGTAGGAGCGATTATTTATTTTTCGTGAAAACGGAAGATAAGGTCTTGGTATCAAACGCGAGCCCATATTCAGCTTACCCACTCTACATATTGTAAATTTTAATAAATAAGAGTAGTATGTTATAACTGTGATTTTTTGAAGAATAAGATATCATTACACAACCTGAAAAGATATAGGTAGCAAAGCGTTCCTGGAAATTTCTTGCACAAACAATTTTAAAAGGACGAGAACAAATCGATTTAGTATAAATACGGAACGAAATGATATATCCCATGATTACATGATACACATATAACAGAGGTTTACTTACAGCAGCATTGGTATATATTATATTTATAAAGGACTATTCCATGGGATTGGTTTTGCCATCCTGAGGTCGCTTTTCTCTTTTACTTTCTCTTCTGCTCTGCAGCGTATTATGTAAATTCTTCTTAATGCTTGTGCTAATTCTTCTGCAAAGAGACGAAGACCTCCAGTAAAGACTTGTGGATGCTTTTGTTGGATACATATCAAGGGCCATTGTGGTTACCATAGATACACCATCTGCATCTTTAAATGATGCGGACGTTTTCTGATCTTGAACCAACATGTAGTTATTTTTATTGCTGTATCGTTGAAGCATTCTTATTATTATTATTATCTTTTTTTTATGAAGAAAGAGGAAAAAGAGACCTGCTACAAGAAAACGATCAGCTTAAATACACTCTTTGAGCTTATTGAGGCGGAGAACATGGATGTTATACATAAAAATTACAGAGAGAGAGAGAGCTTTTATTTGCCTGTGATGATGAATTGAAAAACATAAACTGACGTAATTTACATTGACCTTAGCTTTCTATTATTCATATTAGTGCACAAGGAACCCAAAGCAATGTTTGTGTGATAGACTTGCCTTCGTTTCTTGTTTTTTAATGGTGATGAGGGCGGCAGCATACCTGTCAAATCACCATCTTGTTCTCCGTTTGAATGCTCGTCTTCATTGATATTACTTTGTGATACAGTGGCGCCAAGAATTGGGCTACAAAAATCCAATTCAGGGTCTGCAAATGCTGATGTTGGTGTGGTTGATTCCAATTCTTCTTGGTTTTCGCCTTGTACAAATTGTTCATTATCAGAATTTATAACAGTATTAGATGACGGCGGGGCAGTAGTAGTGGCAGTGGTTGTCTTGATATCATGAATATTACTTTGTCGTCTTGAAGCCTTTTCAAAAGCCTCTTTCAATCGACGATGTCCTTCCTGCATCAGCTTGAGCTTCTGCTTTAATTTCCCATTTTCATCATGTAGTGTACTCATAGCATTACGCATTTCAGTAATCAGCTCTTCCTCTCGACCAGCATTGACACTTAACACAATCATAGATTCACGGCCTGTCTTTTTAGGTGCTAAGATGGGTAGTGAAAGCTGCGCATAGTGTGTGAGCAGTGTTTTCGATCGATCAAGGATCTTGTACGGATCGTTGCTGAATTTTTTTTCGGTTATAAGCTTCATCAATTTACCCATACTCGTTTCCTGGAAAAAGGCGTTTGTTCGAGGACTATTGACATAAGGTATTGGTAAAGACTTACTTTTACAAGGTCAAACGTAACATTTTGAAATCGCTCGATTTCACCCATAATAATGTCTGCATCATGGGAATACTAAGCAAAACAATGTGGTTAGGAATAGGCCTAGCAATCTCGACAAATGCAAACCTCTTGGCCTCGAAAAAGACTACGTCTCAGCTTCTTTCTTAAATCCAGAAAATCGTCAAACATTTGTTGCTTCTTGGATTTTATTCGAGTGTCGAGATGCTGATCATCCTCAATATTTTTTAGTGGATGCTGATCAGGCTTTGGTTGATTAGGTTGCTGTTCCACAGCCTCGGTAGGTTCCTGGCTAACGGAAGGTCTTGATATCAATGTTCGGATTCTCTCATCTTTTTCTTTTATAATCAAGTTCAACCGAGACAATTCCTGTTTATGCATTTGTTGGCCTTTTTCTAATTCTGCAATCTAGAATGTTGTGTTGAAAATCTATGATGTAAAAAAAAGAAAAAAAAAAAAAACAAGGAATATTACCTTTTCTAGTAAACTGTGTTTCGTTGCTTCTTGCACATTTAAATGTATGTGTAGTTTATCCATTTCTGCTGATAGCTGGTTTTGCTTTTCTTGAAGCTAAAAATAAGGTCATCAGTGTCATTCTGTCAACGATAACAAAAGAAAGAAGAACCTTTAATAAGCCTATCATGTTACATGTCATAATTAGGAACTCCCCTTTTTGGGTTCTAGCGTCACATGTAAATATTACCTTGTTCATCTCCTTGGTTCTGCGCCAGATCCTTGATCTTTGCGTCCGTTTGGTCGTTCTAGAACAAAACAAAGCTCAACATTTTTGATACAAAATAGAGTATAGGTATACCTCTTTTTTCAAAAATGATACGTAAATGTCTTCCATTCTTTTTAGCTCAACTTCGGTTTCTTTTGCAACCTGTTGACGAATATCTGTTTCTATCGTAGCACATCTTGTTTCTGCTTCAATCCACTATTATTTTCAACTGCTTAGTAGTGAATGCCTCTTGTTCTTTCATTTTGTCTACATTCATTACCTTGTTGCGCAATTCATCGAGCTGTGATATCAAGTTATCGACAAAAGGATCCTCAGTGTCTCCATCTTCGTCGTCGTCGTCTTCGTCGTCGCCGTCTTCTTCTTCTTCATTTTCTCCAGTTGCTTTGAGAAATTTGTCAACATCCATTCCATCGTCATTGTCGTCATCATTCATAAGCGCATCAACACCATGGTAAACCTTATTTCTACGACGTTTCTTGGATAATCCAGATAAATCGCACAATTCCAGTTTAGGATGAACACGGCGCCATGTAGCTACATCTTTGGCAACCGCAGCAAACTTCATTACATGGCTATTTTCATCAAAACCAGTATCAAAAGGATTCACGTTGACTACCATTACAGCTTTGCCATCTCCTTCAAATGAACTTTTGAATAATTCTGTTAATTTACTGTGGCGATAAGGCACCATTGCACTTTTCTGTTGAGGTCGTTACTTTTCTCGTTCATTCAGTCAAAAACATACATGTACATACCTTGCCAATAGCACTTTTCATTTGATTCAATCGCAATGTCTCCATACATTGGCCCAGCACCATGAGTGACTTGTTGATGTTGCCTGCTTCCTTTAATCGCTGCCCTGAATTCAATGTGTTTCGATACCTTTCGGATCCAGCTAAATCGACAATAGAAAATTTAGAGACTGTAGCATACACTGGATCTTCAATCACATAGTCGTTTTCGTAAATAGGCACTCGCACAACTCGAATGGTGAAAATGCTATGGCTTCGGCTGCTGGTGTGATTGGTAATGGTCGAGTATTCCGCCCTGTTTCGTTGGCCCTCGTATAAAATAGCATAAGCCTCCTGAATTGTCTTTACTTTCACTTCCTTGAGCCCAGCAATGTACTTGTGTCCGCTACTGTATTCGTATTTCAGAGACAAGGCCTTGCGCTTTTTGAGCCGATCAGGCTGTACAAGCAAATCATAGATCCTTTCCGTATATATTTCCGCAAATGACACCCAAATGCCGTATTCATAATGCTGGTCGATGGCGATGGTTGTATGATCTCGATTCGCAGGCAAATCCGATTCCCAAACATCTTCTTGCTGCACTGCACGGCTTGTACTGGTATTCTGGTGAAATATGTCTCGGTTTTCATCTGCTGGATCGCTGTATTTCTGTACAAGACTATGCATGCACGGCCGGACTTGAGTGTCACTCTTGAAATCTTCAATGCTATTAAATATGACGTCCAATGTGCGAGGTAGTAAGCCAGGATTCTGTCTCGTGCCCATGATGGAGAATGTTTTGCCAGAATTGGTGACACCATACGCAAAAATCAATGCATTCTCGCCACAAAGAACGTCATGGATCAATGGTAGTGTCGTCTTGTTGAAGAAATCTTGCTGTGAAACTGCATCTGTGAATATTTTGGAGAACTTGTATCTTTCAGGCGCCCTGTTTCTTGTGCGATAAGCGTTCGAGTCCTATGTACATGCGTCGGCTGTAAGTTTGCGTTTATAGATGGAAGAGCACTACAACATACCTCAGGTGGCGTTATGGACACTTCTAGATCATCCACAATCTCCAAGTAGGGTTCTGCTGATTCCAGCTCATAACTAGCAGAGTGGGGTCGAATCCTCAAATAAGCCTATGACTCAAAGTCTTTGGTAACTTGTTTGCTGGCAATGCATCATTGACGCTTTACCTTTATTGGTTCTTTTTCAGGATTATAGGCAAAGAAACTGTTGTGCCCTTTGCTTGGTTGTTGATGTTGTTCTCGAGCAAGTGCAACAAAATCAGGTACTCTAGGTGGTTTGAATACAGTTCTAGAGTGACTAGAAATACGGTTTGGTGTTACATTGTAGCTTCTATGTGGTGTAGTTTTGTTGGCTCTAGTAGGTGTTCTTTGAGGTGTTTCGCTGCCTTCGCCACTTCCTCTTGTGGGTGTGCGGGGCGCTCTCGGCTTAAGGCTTTCATTTGCGCTGCCAAACAGCAGATTAGATTCAATATAAGAGTATTAGACGATATCTGCATACCTAAACATAAGGAATTAAGAAACAAAGCAAATGTAAAAACCCTAATTACAAAGATTATTGCCCTTTATTTTATTCAGGCAATGGGCTGTCACGATGATGCTGGTAAAGTTTGTATCTGGTCAAGTAACGGGATGAGAATTCTGCGTATACAGGCAACATGTCAGTGCTGATGGTAGCCACTGCCAATGTATTTCTTTTGTGCTTTGGGCGAGTCTATATTTTCATTTATCAGACACCTTGATTTAAGGCTGGGAGATCCATCTTTGATGTCTTTTGCTCGCTACAGACAGAGGCCATGTTTCGATTGAAGCCAAATGAAAACGTCGCATGTGGTCATTCTCAGGACTGCGATGCCTGTAATTAGCAGTAGCAAGGCGCAATGAAAAGCAGATAAATGTTACGCGGCATCATTCTATTGCACATTGTCTTTCCTTTCAAATTAGTCTTGGATACACTTGTCAGAATGCCACCTCAGCAACCACCTCAACGTAATGAGATAGTAGAATGGTACAATTCTATCCCGCCCATTACAAAAGCACTTTTTACGCTTTCTATTGCAACAACAACCGTCTCAACTTTTGGAATAATATCACCTTCATCGCTTATCCTTTATTGGCCAGACGTTAGAAATAAACTGCAGGTAAGAGTTTGATTTAGCATATGGCACGCCAAGCTGATCGTCTTGCAATAGCTGTGGAGGCTTGTATCTTGCTTTTTTTTCAACAAAATCAGTCTTGGATTTGCGTTCAATGTTTACTTTCTGTACCGCAATTCGTTACAGTTAGAAAATGAGGTATTCCAGGGTCAGCCAGCCGACTACATGTTCTTCCATCTCTTCACCTCTGGCTTGCAGCTGGCTGCGTCAAGTTTATTTGGGTTATATGTGTTGAGCGATGGCCTTTTGCTCTCAATTGCGTATTTATGGGCTCAGCATTATAGTGACATGCCCGTGACATTCATGTTTGGCATTCGCCTCAAGGCTCTCTACTTGCCTTGGGCAATGATTGCCTCAGACTTTTTAATGTCGGGCGCTATTCCCAAGGCGTCTATTGCCGGCATGGTGGCCTCTCACATCTATTACTACTTGACGTCAATATATCCTCGTCAAGGAGGTCGCCGTTATTTGCAAACACCTGAATTTTTAAAAAGACTGTTCCCTGCAAACAGCAGAGCATTCCGCGGCGGATTCGGACGTCAAGACCAATCGTCTGGCAGCAGCACAGCAACAACTAGCAGCAATAACAACATGTTTGGAAGACATTCTTGGGGAACTGGTCAGCGATTAGGTTCTTGATTTGACAATCGAGCATAATAAAATAGCGATTTGAGTTGTAGTCTTGCTACGTCACCTTCACAATTAAGGGCGGGGTTGTTGGCCTTTAAGAGAAACCAAACAGGGTTGATCTTCATGTAACTGCAAAAGAAGCTTTTCTTCTTTAATTGATACATTTTGGCTTGTTGGATATCTATTTAAACACAAAAAAAAAAAAAAAACCCCCTACTCTACAATGATTTCTCGGCTCGCATTGAACACAGCAAAGCGTTCAGTTCGCTCATTTGCTAAAACTTCCAACCAGGTAACGTGTCAGCGTCTGATTGCCCATTCTTTCCTTCTACCCGACACACACATATACACAAGACCTGCTTGCAACATAGCAACAGCAAACCTGCTAACACTGTGTCATTAGGTTAGATTTGCTTCTACCAAGCCTTTCGTCGCTCAAGTATGTTGTTTATTAGATTGGATGTGTTGATCGTTGTAACTTATTGTGTACCTTGAAGCACCCTATTCAATTCAGCTTAGTGACAGGTGCCATTGTTGGTACGACAGCAGCTGCTTACATGTATGCTGATGTTTCTGCCAATATGGCCGATGAAGGCCTCCATCCCCCTAGTCATCCTTGGCCTCATAGCGGCCCTCTTGACACTTTTGACCATGCTTCGTGAGTGTAGATTCAAACGCTCGACACAATTGGTAGGATTTTAACAATGTCTTGTAGTATCCGTCGTGGTTATCAAGTTTACAGAGAGGTTTGCTCTGCTTGCCACTCTCTTGATCGTATTGCTTGGAGAAATCTGATTGATGTTTCCCATTCTGACGATGAAGTTAAAGCTATGGCTGAAGAATTTGAATATCAAGACGGACCTGACGAAAATGGCGAGATGTTTATGAGACCCGGCAAGGTAAGTGTTGAAGAGCGAGAGAAGGAAGGGATCAATGTATGCTCACTGAGTCATGGATTGTTAGCCTGCTGATTACATGCCCAAAGCATATCCAAATGAAGAAGCTGCCCGTGCTGCTAATGCTGGTGCTTTGCCCCCAGATCTCTCATTAATTACCAAGGCCCGCCATGGTGGTGAGGTAATTTATGGTGCAAATGTATTTTGGCAATTGCTAATTTCTGTCATATAGGATTACGTTTTTGCTCTTCTTACAGGCTATGTTGATGCACCTGGAGGCGTTGAAGTTCGTGAAGGTTTGAACTATAATCCTTATTTCCCCGGTGGTGCTATTGCCATGGCACAAACTCTCTTTGATGGCGTTGTTGAGTATGAAGATGGTACTCCTGCTACCGCTTCCCAAATGGCCAAGGATGTTTGCACTTTCCTTGCTTGGGCTGCTGAGCCTGAGCATGATGAACGTAAGAAGATGGGTATGAAGGCTACAATCATCACAGTTGGTTTAGTTGCCTTGTCTGTTTACCTTAAGAAGTTCAAGTGGGCACCTCTAAAAACTAGAAAGATTGTTTACAAGTAAGTGTTATTGACTAGTGATGTAAAGGTTTCCTTTAACTTTTGTTTAATGTAGTCCTCCTAAATAAATACCTACATAAAAAAGCAAAAACCCTTATTTAAACAACATTCTACACAACAATATTAAAGATTTCAACTTTTATTTAAATCGAGATACTGATGGCTACCATTAGCAATATTGAGATATTTTATTCAAAAATTGGGTGATTCCTTGTTTTCTAGCTAACAGAAGATTGAATTTTTCGTTTACACTAAAAAAGTATCAATGAAAAAAAAAAAAAAAAAAAACTGCTTTTGTGGAAACCAAGTTATACTGCATACTCAGATAGTGATGATCATGCCTGCTTAATTTAGCTCACTTTATCGAAGCCTACAATCAGCGATTATATATCAAAATTTGTGGTTTTTGCTGATAACTTTCATTTATGATTATTTGCCAAAAATAAAACCATTATACAAGAATACCGACATTTTTATCTGATTTTTGCAATGATTGACTAACCATAACAAGTGATAAAGCATTTTCAAGGATTTTGATAGATTTATCAATTCAGCTTGATACACGCAAATTCATAGATCAAAACCTTTGATAATTGCAACAAGGACATACAATGTGATAATATGCAAAAAGGCACAATGCTAGCTATGACAATTAATTAATAGTTTATTGCATTTATAAATGAAATGATGGTATAATATATGGTGTGAATATATAGATTGTACTTGTAAATAAAGACATCTGTCAAATGACAGGATGCTAAAAACATTTAGTTAATGTCTAAAGAAATGTTTAGCTCTAGGCTTAAGTTTATATTCATGAGGGATATCATCATTGTGCTCTAGGACAGCGACAGCCATGAATTCTAAAAACCTGCGGCCATATTGAGTAGGTTTGACAGCAGAGATAGCATTTTTATCCTGTGTCAATGACTTGTAGACATGCTCAGATTTCTTCTTCATATCATAGGGAGTCAAAATGTCAATGATACCCAGTGAATACAGCACGGGCAAAGACCTGTCTAGTTCATCTGTTCCTTGGAGGCCGCCTTCATCAGCATAAAATACACAATTGCGGCGTCTACGTTGGATGTATACGATTAGATTAAGCAGTAGTCAACAGAAAAAAAAAAAAAAAAAAGACTTACTCTTGGGTTTCTTCTGGTAGTTTAGAAACGTCTAGCTTGTCTGGATTGGCCTCAGCAATAGCTTTACGGACTACTTGGGCTTTGCTCTTCCTGCGATTCATCAAAGTGTTCCTGCGCTGCACTGATTTGGTATCTGGTTGAAATGATTGGAGTGTAGTGTCACGAATACCATCCTTATTTCCGCGCAACATATCATGCACGCCTATAAGCAGACTATAGTCCATGATGTTTAATTGCGATAGAAGCTACGGCGATATTTAGTAAGATGAATACTTTGTATGAAGCAAACTTACTGTAACATCACGAATAAGCTGTCCGATGAATAGCTTCCTCTTTTGAGGGCCCAGCTTGAGTTTGCGTTGTCTCTTTTCCCAGTTGAGATCTTTCATCACTGCAAACGGATTTCTGCGGATCTCTTCTTCCGGCAAGAGTCTTCCTAAAGTGGAGCCCTAGGTGTTCAAACAAATAAACAAACATGCACATTACAATTAAATTTAGACTTGCTAGTACAACGTACCTTCAAGTCGTAAGTTTCATGGATGTCTTTGCTTGGAGGGAATACGTTGCTCATGACAACAAAGTGAATCTTTCTCCCGTGAGGTAGCTTGACTCTGTGTAAGCCATAGTATCTGCACAAAAGAGTGCTTGGATTATCAACGATATGCTAAGCAGCACATTTTAGTGCCAATCTTTAAAAACATGATCTATACGATTCTTACCTGATGGTATTCCTTCAAGATCTTCCTCATGAATTTATGCTCTGTATAATGAATGGTCTTGATGATAAAACGATAGTCTTTGGAGTAGTAGAAAAAGCTACCGCTTTTACCAGGAGAGCCTAATTCAGACAGGATATATTTGCTAGTCAGCGAGATCTAGTTGAATCAATAATGAATCACAGCGACCTTATTTAACCGAAATGCCATAGCTTACCAGATAGTCTGCGGGATCAACACCAAATTTCTCTCTTAAATTTCGAAAAACCCACGGAGCATAGTCTTTAAACTTGAAGTCGTATTTGGCACCAGGCGTGAGCTCGTCGCCTATAACGTCAAAGGCTAATTTGTGCGCAGCCACATAATCTTCATCTGTAATGGGTCGATCAATCTTGGCTGTTACTCTACTGACGGCAATACGGATGCCGGTCAACATGTTGTACATTAATACATAGTTTTGATGGCCCTCTGAAATACGAGTTCCGATAAGAACTCGATCATCATCTGGGTCCTCATTAGTCGGCGCAGCATTTGCTGCATCCATCAAACGAGATAGACGTCTAAATGTCTTTCTTCTGGCAGAAAGCTCCTTTTGAAACTCTTCAGAACGGCGCATAAGGTCAAGCCTTTCCATATCAGCCATACGTTGTCTAGCGGATTTAAGTGCATGACCTGTTGTATGATGTCTTCCAAGGGAAACGATGCTGGGGCTGGCGGATATATTCGACGTTGTTTCAGGAACATTCTCGTCTATTGTGTGCGCAGAGGAGAGGGTCGAGTGACGCTTTAAAAGGGTTTGATCAAATTCGTTTTCCATGTAGCGACGCTGAAATTCTGGAGTAGCAGAAGGTGTTGGTGGCAGAATGTCTATGTTATGTTTAATGTATGGTGCGGTGTATGACCTTTTTTCGTTGAAGCTTGCGCCTGCAGAGGAAGCAGGCGAAGAAGGCGGGGATAGTTCCAATGGTTCCTCATGGTACTCCATACTCTGCAATGAACGTTTGTTTGTTGCAGCAGTCGGGTGTATGGGGTATGATTCGTTGTTTTCTATTCTTTCAGTCTTGTTCCAGTCGATTATTATGCTATTATTAGTGGTATCGATATAGCTCATTATCTGTATCGTAAAAAGAAAAGAAGGGGAAGAAAAGGCATAAAGAAAAGAAAGGCTTGTCCCTTTTATACAGTTACGAATTAGTTTCTTGAACCACATACTTGTTTGAGACTGAGCTGCACGTGGTGTACCTGGTGCAATCGCCTAGGGTAGTTTTATGTACTAAATTTGCCACTAGCGCTTTTGCATTAGACTGTACATGACAATGATGTATATTCATATATATACAAACTGTACCAATAGGCATATTGTTTTTTAGTAGCTACGATATAACAATGTATCAAATGTACCCTGAGCAGCTGAAAAAAAAAAACTATTTATAAATCATTTGAAGCTACTTCTGTATTGTGAGACGCACATTATTACAGTAGGTAGTTTTAATGACGTAAAGCTTAGCATCCCTACTCTTTTTGTTCATACATTCTCCAAAGGTGTTGAACCTCGCAGAAATTCAAGCTGCTGCAAGGATGACTCGAATAATGGCAGGTGAAACAAAAATAAACCATAAAAAGCCTTTTTTTTTTTTTTCGCATGAATTGTTTAACTTTTACTTTTTCTTTTTTTCACGTAAAAGGATAGAAAATGGAGCTCAAAGGTTCATGCCATTGCGAAAAAGTATCGTTCAAAGTATTGTCTCATACCCCTGCGCCGGTAAGTAGCTGGATGTGAGCATTGAACAGCAGTGCTCAACTCGTCATTCTACATAGTTTATGAGATGCTACTGGTAAGTTTGCTTGCACAGATAGATATTGAGGCTTGACACGGTATAGTTCCATTTGTCGAAAATGCCAAGGAGGAGGAGGCTATGCTATCAATATTATGGGACAGGTATGTACGGGTTATCTTATTACATTGCAAAGTGAAGCAACTGAGCAGCGGTATAGTACGACACTTTGGTGGTAAATGGGAAAGAGTTTGTAAAGTAAGTTTTGGTGCATCGCATCAGTCATATGCATGGCTATATTCCCAATGATTTAATATAATTCATTGCAGAGAATATCAAGCATTGAGAGACAAGAAAACACAAGAGCTGTGGTAAATCTATATTCTGAGAGCTGGCATTACTCGAAACACCCTAACAAATTTATTAGTGGAAACGTCAGATATTTCTGCAGCGAATGCGGCTCTCACTTATACGCTTATGACAAACAGTGGAGTAACTTTGTTTACCCTTTTGCCTCTGCCATAGATACGCCTTTGCCAGAGTTGGAATATGAGCATGTCTATCATATCATGCTTGATTCAAAAGCTGAATGGGTAGAAGCACCTGAAGCTGATAAAAATCATCATGCATTCCGTCAGTATCCTGATTGTTCTTTAGAGGATTGGCATAAAGACAATGGTCGTTACATTCAATAAAATTTTTGGCTCAAGATGCTTGAGTCTATCACAGTAATACCATCGTATACAGTTTTAAAGTGCAGTAGTAAGCTATTCATAATTCCAACCTTTTAACCATTGGTCTAGCTATTTTTTTTATTAAACAGATGTTACAAACGAGACCATGTGTACTTTTATCTCTGCAAAACTGGGCTCGAGTTTGCGTCAAGAGGAGGAGAGAACTGTCTTCACCATACAAACATAGTGAGTATGTCTCGGCAAGTTATAATCTGATTTAAAAGCCGCTCAATTTACAAAAAGCTGAAGCAAACCATGAATTTGTAATGATCAAAAAGTTAAGCAAAATTTGGCTCTCTTAACAAGGTGAAATTTCTTCTGTGATTTTGAGATAATGTTAGAATACCACAAGCGCAATAAAATCATGATAACCAGAGACTGAGAAGAGAAGGTATGGCTAGTAGTACCACCTAGGAATTCCTAATTGAAGTCATGAAGCGTATCAATACGCAACACGGATTCAAACACATCACCATATTCCATAAACAAAAAATGGCAATGGATAAACGGAGACTTAGGATAGATAATACTAAGCGTATATCGATCTTTTAATATTTTCTAAATGATGTGCAAATTATAAAGCCTGGAAGAAAATGAGAAATAAAGATCATACCTGTCAACATGCTTTTGAATTCATTCTATTCACTCATCCAAGCAGTATAGACAGTAGGGTTGTTCCCGTATTCTCATTGAGCTTGACAATTTTGCGCGCAAAAATTGAGGACCCTTAAACACACCAACTATGGCAAGGACATCGCTGCAACAGCTTTATTCACAGCCAATAAACTTGACAGTGTAGGCATGCGTAACATATTAAGCACACCTTAGATGTATCCCTCAGCGACATTTCTCCATGTCAAGCCATGAACATTTTTATACATCGCATTTGTTAAGAAAAGATCGCAAGATTTGGTATTTCATGGAAAAATCTTTCGAGTTTCAGGACAATCGTTCGAATAGCCCCATATTGAATATATCAAACCGAGCAAATGGATTCTTTATTTTCCCTGCCAGCAAGGTCGTAGAGCGATTGAAATCAATCATTGGCCCATGGCTCGTTGGAAAAAAAAAATCAAGGTACCAGAGTCCCCTTGAAAATGATTACGTCGAAAAAACTCTAACTGGATACGTTTATCGACAATGTTGCCCTGCGATGTGAAAGCACACAAATTAGATTCACATAATACTTTAAACGTTGGAAAACATAGCAAATCATAATCAACTTGCCAAGATTTGGCCGACAAAAAAGTTCTAGATTTATTTGAAAAGAGGTACCTGTCCCATTCAGCATCTGAAAGTTAACAAACCAGAATCCATCAGTCCAGGAACATGGCGAATGATTGTCTACAGGGAAAAGGGATTTCTGTCAAAGGAACGCTGCGTTGAAATGTTTCACTCGTCAGATCTCTATAAAAAGAGGTTGATGAATTCATGTTCTCCAAATAAAATCATCTTTTTTTCTTTATACATCTACACAGACAATGGTCAAGCTTATTACCCTTATCTCTGCTCTTGCTGGCATGAGCACTGCCGTCTTTGCTGCACCTACCTCTGGTATCACTATCACCGTTAAGAATAGCTGTTCCAAATCCATCCAAGTCAATCAGCTGACCAACAATGTGGGTGATGCCAAATCAGCCACCTTAGCTGCTGGAAGCTCAACTTCTATCAACGTTGATTCCACCTGGGGTGGCCGTATCTGGGCTAGAGAAGGTTGCTCAGGTTCTTCCGATTGTCATTCCGGACAAGCCGCTTCTCTTGCTGAATTCCTTTTATCTGGTGCTTCTGGTAAAGACTACTATGATGTTTCCTTTGTAGATGGCTTCAACTTGCCTATCTCTATTGCTCCCAACAGTGGTACTGCTAACGGCTATGATTGTGGCGCTCCTGCCTGTGATTCTTTACCTTCCTGTCCTTCCGATCTTCAACAAAAGGATGCTAGTGGTAACGTTATCGGCTGTAAATCTGCCTGTGCTGCCTACGGTACTGACGAATACTGCTGTACTGGTGCTTACGCTGGTCGTGGCGATTGCGGTACCAACAGTTTTGCCACTGCCGTCAAGGCTGTCTGCCCTAATGTCTATACCTATGCTCACGATGACTCTACTTCCATGTACGCATGTTCTCCTGCTAGCGGCTACACTGTTACTTTCTGTTAATTTGTCCTTTCTTGGTTCACCAAGGGCTAGATGAGCAGCATAAAAGTTGTTCTTTTTTTTTTTGCTTTGCTTTGCTTTATCTTACCCTACCTTTTGTACTATTTATTGGGTCACCACAATTTTGACTATAGACTTTAGACTTTAGACTTTACATTTCATTTCGATAATGAAAAACAAATAGAAATAAAATACCCTTTTTTTTATAGATTAAAACCGTTTGTTTCCAGCATTCTCATCATCTTTTTTTTTTTTTTTCTGCTCCTTCCAGGCATATTTCACTTTTCCCTTACCAATGCAAACCTGATGTGAGTTGTATGTAATTGCCTTATATGGGAGTTTAAATATTTACTGTAAAACTATGTTTAAAAATATAGAAAATTGAATACCGGACCACCGGCGCAGCCGGCAATGGGGAGACCAAGGATCTAAGTCATGAAGTTTTTGACATTTACTTTCTTCTACTATCAATATGCCTCCTGTTCAGATAGAAATTGCACAAGCTGCAAAATTGCTCTTCCTGAAACCACTTCATTCCGAAAACGTGATTCATGTCGTGTAAATAAAAATTGTTTGCCGAATAAAACTGTGAATTGAGCAAAGTTTTTTTTTTTTTCAGGAACGTGCCCGAAACTACGCCAGACACAGAGCTGCGTCAAGGCCGACAGCACCCAGAGCACCCAGAGCACCCGCAGCTTTTGTTTCTGAATTGGCATGAATGCGAAACTCTGATCTGGGGACGATGAATGTTGAATGTGATGGCTGTGGTGCCTTGCATTGGGAAGCAGAAAGAGCTACCAATCACGAGAAACGACAATCGCTTCTATGCTTGCTGTAAAAAAGGAAAGGCTTTATTGCCCTTATTACGAGAACCGCCTAAGCCTTTGAATGGATTGATCAACGGAAGTCATCCACGCTCAGCGCATTTCTTGCAGCATATGAGACAGTACAACACTTTGTTTGTGTTTACCTCATTTGGTACTGACGCCACCCCTGAGCAACTTCAACGAGAGAGACAAGAAGAAATCAGAGGTGGAATCACTCCAGTTCGTGTTCGTCCAAATATACAAGCACGCTCATGAAATTTTGAGCGAGGAAGAGGAGCGACAAGCCCAAAATGGTATCAACGAGGATGCTCACATCAGGCTCAATCTTCAGATGCGAATGGGGTTAATTGTTGGTGAAGACAGACGCACCCAAAATCTGCCAACTGTCAACGAGGTTGCGGCTATTATACCCAACGAATATGCTGACAGGAGTTTCAGAGCTATTTTGATTACATATCGAGATAGCTCCTCCTCCAGTGCTCAGGGTCTTTGCAAAAGAATTAATGAAACGCATGCTGCCCACATGCCCCTTCATTATGTCTTGCTTTTCCCTAGAGGCGAATATCCAGTAGAGGGGGGGGGGGGGTTCAAGGGGGATACCTCCCCCTGACTATTATGTAAACTTCTCCATTATCAATGCTTGATTGCTTGATTTAACTAAATTTTTATTGTAGTGTAAATTATATCTTCCTGCAGGGCGACGCCGTCATCGAGCGTAGCGAGATCAAACGGCTAGTACAGAAAATACCGAGAATCTCAGCAATTAAGCTTAGTTGAAGAAGTCGGAAAAAGAAAGAGATTTGAATTAAGTACGTTGAGTACGTTGAAAAGAACGACTTACTTTTCTCTAACTTTTGGTTTTCTTTTAGAAACAGATGCACAACTAAAGCTTTTTTTAAATGAAGTGTTTTGCTATGAAGATCCTAATAATTCCAAGGCCTACAAAATTAAATCGGTTGCAACAAAGGAAATATTTGAAACTATCCAACTATATACATCTCTCTTCAATCAACGAACTGTGCAGGCTTTTGCAAAGTGGTGCTCACTCCACAGCGTATCATTTTTAAAAGCAAAGCCAGACACAAATTCAAATAGTAGAAAAAGACAGCTTTATATATTAGATGATACTTATTATGGTAAGCCTAAGCAATAGTATAAGCGAAATACATAACAAACATGCTTCTCTATAGACAATTTGTTGGAAGAAATATGCAGTTATTTGCCAAGATACAAAGCATCCATTTTAATTTGAAAAAAAATAATTACGAAATCATCGGCTTTGTCCGCAATTCCCCATCTGACGTGGATCCAGAAACAAGGCTGAAACTCTTACAAAAAATGGTTGACAATCTGCTTGACCGTTCCCTTGTTGATAAAGTTTACGTTTCAGTATCTAGTCTTGCAGCTTTGCCGTTTAACGAAAGGGACTTGAATAAAACTGACGAAATTATGAAAAAACTCAAACATGTAACTGGAAATACTCCAGGTAAAGCAATACTACAGCATATAGACTGAAAACCCCATCACTAACTTTCTATTTGATTCACGATAGATATGTTAGAGTATCTTCAAACTATTGATCATAATATTTGTTTGGCTTCGATCGACTTTGCTGGGATTTCTTCACGCTCCCATGTCGTAAAAGATTTGATGGAAGAGTGCCCTGTTATAAAGAAAATAGCTATTGAAACTTTTATTTCTGATAACGAAATTCTTCTTCTGGACTCTCAACTTCTGTTGTCAGATAATCAACTACTTGAAAAATTTGATTGTAGAATAAAGCTAATTCAACGATCAAAATAATGGAATAATATACAGGATTTCGCATTCAAAAAGATGAAAATCGATAGTTTTTGGTGAAAGTCACCTTTGAAAAAACAGAAATTCCCCACAATTAAAAGCAGAAAAGAGTTTGTGGAGAATTTGCAGCAGCTTGGCATCTCATACAAAACAAATTGCAACTTTTTCGATGAGGCAGGCTTCAATGCCAACTTGATTCGAGGAAAAGGATGGTCAAAGAAAGGAGAAGATGCTGTTGTAAGGACCAAGACAAAAAGAGCAATCAATATTTCTGTTCTGGCTGGAATTTCTTACAATGGTATCGAAGATGTATTCGTGAAGCAAGTTCCTGGAGGCACTACCGCCGAGGTCTTCATTGATTTTATCAAACAAATCATTGCAAGTATTGACAGCGACAATGCTCCTCCGCATTATTTCATAATGGATAATGCTAGAATTCACACGGCTCCCAAGGTGAGGAAGTATATTGAGAGTACTCGCCACCATGTCCATTTTTTGCCCGCCTATAGTCCATTCCTCAATCCAATTGAGGAGTGCTTTTCTAAGCTAAAAGGACTCGTTAAAAGAAAGCCTGGGCTCACAACAGCAGAGCTGGTAAAATACATTGGAGAATGCAGCCACAAAATAGCTCAAGAAAGCTGCCATGGTTGGGTTGAGCATTGTATAAGTTTTTTCCCTAAATGCGCAACAGAAGAAGAGATTTACTGAAACAATAAAATCATCAGTCAAGACTTTCTTCTTTTCAAAATTTATTGATTTTCATGCGAAATCTGTATATCACTTTCATCATTTTAAGTTTAGACTTTCTTCTTTTTCATCTTTTTGAATGCGAAATCCTGTATCAACTCAGTGAGTAACCTAGAACAGTCCCTGATGCTTCACGACACTAGAACACTGCTATCTATAACTATTAAACTAAATTTTAGTAGGCCTCCTGACTCTAGATAAAGAGTGGACTATAGTAAGACTTAGAGAGGATGACATATGTCAATATTTCATAAAAGCAACAAGGTATTAGTTAAGCAGTAGTCTATTTCTAGTATCTAAATATGATAAAGAACATTTACTTCCAGAAATCAAAGACGTAATAGCAATAGGAAACTGTTTCTATCATTATTTTGTTTCTCTTTCTTGTCGTAAAATACAAGATAAATTCAGACGATAAAGAATCGAAAGTAGTTCTATAACAAAATTAAGGAATGGGAATATTAGCTGGATACAAACAATATAGATGAGGGCATTCACGAATCTTCCTTTTTGCCACTAAGATTGGTTGCCTTGGATAGTAAGACGGATGAAATAAGACGGATGGTTAAAAATGTTCAATTGGCGGAATTTTTTATTTACACCCCCTGATTTTTGTATTTTCAAACCCGAAGCACTGTATGTTTTGTCTCTTCCCTTTTCTTTTTCATTTTTCCCTTCTTGTTCCTTAAGAAGGTCTTTATTCTTTTTCACTTCATAACTGGCTCGGGAAATATTGCACAACTCGTTGCTACATACTCACTGCCAAAAAAAAAAAAACTAAGAATTTAACCGTATGTTTAGAAAGTGACCAATTGACGGCGGAAATAAGTAGAAGTAAAATAGAATCTCTTTGATTAGTAGAAAACTTTTAGTGGAGAAAGGCATGTTTCAACTATCTTTGTTACTTATAGTTGTCATAAGCATAAAAGCTTTTAGTGAGATCAGTTATGAAAGCATAGAAGCCCCGAAAATCTTTTGATTTTGAATGATACGGGATACATCCAAGTAAACGAGGTCTATTCAGTTTCGGTACCGAATGTATATTAAAATAAACATATTTTTGAGATTGGGCCCCATTCCTGCATTGAAATTTAGTCTTGCAATTTTTTGCTTTATGCTTGACAGCTGGAGAGCAGCAATTGAATAGCAACAGGCATCAACATTCTTGTGCTAGATGCAATGAAAATCAGCGCATTGGCATTTGTTATTAACATTCCTTTTTTCTTTTATACTTTTTGCAATTGGACATGAATTCTGATACCATCAAGGCTGACCAAGATGTTACTGGCAGGATCGATAATGATAGCTCGACACTAAACACTAGTAAAGTCAAGAGCCTACGGTACTGCTCACTCTTCTTGAAGCTGGCTGGACTCTTTATCATCGTGGGCGTTGTATTACTTTTTGCTTTCTTACCAAACTACATTCAAAGTAAGAATATAGACAACAACTACTCTACGGGTGCAACAGATCCCACAAATGCCATATTGCCAGGAGGTGGAGGAGGTTGATACGACGCTGCTGAGAATGCTTTCTTGTCACAAGCAGCCGGGGGATTTTTCTTGTCCCAAGGCCCTACATGTGCATACATTTCATCACTTGCACTGCCATCTACAAATACCATCAAAAGAACAAGAGCATCGCTTTAGGACTCCGTTTTGTTGATTTTTTCCCTGTTTCTCCAACATCATCTTTTTCCTTTTTCCTTCTACTTCTCTCTCACTTTCATTCCTTTTTTAGTATCGTTACTATTATTAAACCTATTTATCTACAAGCAAACGTATCTGCACATAAACGAAATAAAGCCATAAAGAGAGAATGAAGTTCTCACATCAAATACAGTTTAATGCAGTGCCAGATTGGGCAGACTATTATCTCCCGTAAGTTTCTTTTTTTTTTTTGGTCCAAAACAAAAATAAATACCAACAAAATGTAAACAAAAACTAGATATTCCAACCTCAAAAAGCTAATTTACTCGATTGAAAAGGAGAGAGTGACTAGCAAGGGCCATCGCTTATCCATTGATCTCGAAGACGGCAACGAGATACCACCTAGTGAACACACCGCTCTTATCAGCGACGACCCAGTGGAACAAGAAAATCATCAATTCGTGAGTTCATTAAACAAATCATTGGACAAAATCGTAAAGTTCTACGCAAAGAAGGAAACTGAACTGTACGATGAGATGGAGGAATTGGTGGGCGATTTTGAATATCTGAATCGTCATGACGCTGCTGTTGCCACGCAATTACGTCGTCTTAGCTTAACAAACCGGGACGCTACGCTTGGTCGTCAACCAGAAGAACAAGATAGGATAAGGAGCAACACTAATCAATTGCCAAGAAGGGAATCCAACGTGGAGGGCGACTCATTTCTGCCCCCCAACATCATCTCCAAGAATGTCACTGACACGGATCCTGCAGCTCTCGAGGTCCCCACTCATATTGCACCACCCAGCACCTCAAGCGGCCCAATGTGGCCACGGGAAGCCGTGGATGACGTTGTGGAACTGAGAAAACGAACTGTGGATCTCTTTGTCTTGCTGTCTGAACTCAAGTCGTTCGTTGCGCTCAATCTCACAGCATTTGCAAAAATCCTCAAGAAATACGACAAGATCACTAACAGTAATCTAAAGCGCTACTATACATCTACATATGTCTCTCAGGCGTATCCATTCAAGACTGCTACAAAGGCCAGATTGAACGAACGTATCCAGCAAACGGAAAGAGCTTACGCTATTCTGGCCACGGGAAACAACTTGGATGTTGCTATCGAAGAGCTGAAAACGCACTTGCGAGAGCACATTGTTTGGGAGAGAAATACTGTCTGGAAAGACTTGATAGGACAAGAGAGAAGGACACAAACTGTGGGCCTCAGTGATGTAAAGCCTTCGTCTGTACACACTCCTTTCGGTACAGTTCGAATCACTCGTGACCAAGCTATGAGCTACTTGTATCTGGTTGCTTGCGTTGCTGTGTTTATACTGCTGATGCGATCCGAAATATTCGACACTGTTGAGCAGAACCGTTGTTTGGCCATCCTTGTATTTGCAAGCATGCTGTGGGCTGGAGAGGTAAGTGGCTTCTTTTGTAAGACGGGTACATCTGGCTTACGTACTGGTTATCCAGGTCATGCCGCTTTTCGTTACTGCTCTGCTGGTGCCGTTTCTTATCATTATACTGCGTGTGATGCGTTCAGATGATGGTCATTATACTCGTCTGAATGCTCCAGATGCAACAAAACGTGTTTTTGGTGCCATGTTCTCCCCCGTCATCATGCTGTTATTGGGTGGTTTCGCTATTGCTGGTGCATTGAGCAAGTTTGGCATTGCTAAATCAATGGCCACTTATGTCTTGTCCAAGGCCGGCACCCGTCCCAGTCGAGTATTGATTGTAAATATGATGGTGGCTACTGTTGCAAGTATGTGGATTAGCAATGTTGCTGCACCTGTGCTTTGCTTTTCATTAATACAGGTAAGAAAGGATGTTGAAGGGGAGCGGGGGATTAGGAGCAGGCGCAGGCAGGAAGGGGGTGTTTGACTTATAACTCGTGCTATTAGCCAATTCTTCGTACGCTACCTGTCGACTCTACATTTGGGCCCTGCCTAATTATTGGCATTGCTCTTGCTTCAAACTTGGGTGGTATGGCGTCGCCTATCTCATCGCCCCAGAATATCATTGCTATTCAAAATATGAGCCCTGCACCTTCCTGGGCAGAATGGTTCATTATCTCTATTCCACTCTGCATTGTTGGCAATTTGATCATTTGGCTTTGGTTGCTATACAACTATAACCCCGAAAAGCACACACCGCAAATTCACACTATCCGTTCTAATTCTGACCCTGTTAATGCTACGCAGCTCTATGTCATCATTGTCACATTGATCACTATTTTGCTCTGGTGTTTGGCTCATTCCTACGAGCACATTTTTGGCGATATGGGGGTCATCGCCATCTTGCCCTTAATTGCCTTTTTTGGCACGGGTTTGTTGACAAAGGACGATTTTAACAACTTTTTGTGGAATGTCATCATGTTGGCAATGGGTGGCATTGCTCTGGGTAAGGCTGTGGAAAGCTCTGGCCTACTCAAAACTATTGCCTCTCAAATTGAAGCCATGGTACAGGGATTCTCTGCTTTCCAGGTACTGTTTGTGTTTAGCTGTTTGGTGCTTGTCATTGCTACCTTTATTAGCCACACTGTTGCTGCTCTCATCGTTTTACCCATTGTCGCTGAAGTCGGCTCTCAATTAGAAGATCCTCAGCCGAGAATGCTGGTCATGGTAAGTTTTATATATATATATATATATATATATATATATTGCTTGATATAGTGCATGGGATACTGATTTTCGCATCTAAAAGGGCACTGCTTTTGTCTGCTCGGCTGCCATGGGCCTTCCTGTCTCTGGCTTCCCCAACATGAATGCTATTTCACAAGAAAATGAACTTGGAAAGCCATATCTAACCACAAAGGACTTTTTGGTCAATGGCGTGCCTTCGAGCATTTTCTCCATGTTGTGTATAACTACTATCGGTTATGGTCTAATGGCCTTGATTGGATTCTAGTTGGTATTTTGCTATCGCACCTTTGAATTTTAGATTTTTATCACCAATCAACAAAGTTACTTTTGCTATATTGATTGAAATCTCATAAACCAAACATTGCAATGTTATGAGTGAAATCTAATGCTGTATCGTACGGAAATTGTGATTTTCTTACTCGGAGGGAGGGGGGGGGGGGAAGGCGCGGATTTTAACCCAAAACAATATTGATTAAACAGACTTTCAACTTTTCGGGTTATTACCAAGTGGACTATAAGGTAAAATGATGAGCATACACAGCGATTCGAGCATATATGTCATGACATATTATAAAAACAAGCTTTGTGCTGCTTGCTGACATTACTGTATGCTATTAAGACGTTCCTCATTTTGAAGACAAAGATTCGTCAGAATGACCAAGAGAGAAGGGCCTTCATTTGTGCCTAAAAGCATCATGAAAAAGTACTATAACAATGTGCTGCTCCTACAGTATCCACATAGTTGGATCATGCCTCATTGAGGTGGATATAGCAAGATTATGGTAATCGTTAAAGCTAATTGTTTTTCTCTCAAGTTGATTCAATCAATTCTGATGTCGCGCAAAAGTTAGCACAGTGACATTCAAATGTGCGATTCGTATTTAACAATCGCATGGACGCTAAAAGTGTCTACGGGTGTTATTATTGTCTTTATCAAAGGGCGAGTACGCCTCTCGTATCTCTTCACGCATCATTTGGTCAGACATCGTTTATAACAATAAAGATAATTCTATATTGTGTCCTGCTGGCGCGTAGACGATAACATAGCGTACAATTTACCAGGCAGCAGCGTCTTTTTGGAAAGAGAAAGAGAAAGAGAACAGATAAAAGGTGCAAGTCGGTTTCAATATTTTAATCTTTCCTTTAATGTAGATGTATATACATAGCGAGTGTTGTGGTCGTTTTTATGTTTATTTACAAATAGAAAATCAAGAAAAAGGCAGGTTGTAATTATTAAATGCAGAAGTAGTAACAGTGGCCGATACATCTTCTTCATCAGAGCCATAGCACGAGGATGAATTTGACGAAGCAACCAAAGGGCCAGCATAGGGATCACTGCCTAGAAAGAAATTACCGGGATGCACCAGGCAACCAGGACATGTACACTGGTTTCCACAATAGCAAGTAACGATACGTGTGGTTGTGGGATAGTTTTCCTGTAGTGGTCGTTTGTCTGTAGCATTATTATTAGTGGACAGAGGCGTAATTGTAATCACAACTGATTCGCCTTGAACAGAATTAGAAGCAGGTTTGCAGCATGTTGGTCGAGGTACAAAACTTCCACATTGAGACCGCATTGTAGTAGGCACAGCATGAGCCATAGCTGGCGCTGCAGTAGCTGAGATACTCGAACGCTGGCTAGTCGAAGAGACTGAATCTATCTCATCTTCCTTGAATACATTATTCAGTATTGCTGTCAGTTCTTCAGCATTAGCTAAATCCCCCATAAATTGAGTGCCATTGCCATTGCCATTGCTATTGCTGTTACTGTTGCCATTAGATAATATTTCAAGTTGCTCTGTAAGATAATCAAAATGCATATCCATAGGCTCGCAAGAAGTGACAACCAACGATGAATTGGAAGAAGACAGTGGATGGGGGGAAACAGCAGATGAAGGGGGTGTCGATAAGCTATAGTCAGTAATTGTATTTATAGCAAGATTCGAAGTATCAATCAAAGCATTGGCAGGTAAACGATTTGCAGGCCTTGCTGATGGCTGCTTGGTAGAACGCCGTCTTCTCACCCGAGGTTGACCATCCAAGAATCTCTGCGATGTGGGTTTATGAAAGATAAAACCGAGATGCGTGTTATGGTTGGTATCTAGATCATCGCCGGTATCCATCATCATGTCGGTGAATAGCTGATTTGATTCCAATGCAGCAGTAGTCGTAGTAGCACTGGAGATAAGGGAGGCAGCACCATTACTGCTAGTGGCAAAGTCCATTTGATTGGATGGAGGGGAGGTGATCAACGCCCATGAGTAGGACAGGTTTTCTTCTTCTTTCATTACAGGCACCTTGGGACAGAGTGGCGCTAAATGCCCTTCATGTTGGTTCGCAGACGATGAACATTGTTGATATTGATTGAACCCTAAATTGGACGATGACGATTTGACCATGGGGACATTGCTGACAAACGTTGCGGGATTACTAGTAGTGGATGAAGCAGCAGCAGCAGCAGCAGCAGTCGTGGTATTAGTAGTATTAGTAGTAATAGTAGTACCGGCAACATTTGTAGATGGACAGGTGCAATCACTTGCTGCTGCTTTTTTGTCTTGGCACACATCCACAGTCATGATATCATTAGCCACAGGGGAAGTTGTAGAAGTAGCGGTTGTTGCGTTTAATGTTTTAGGAGAGCACGATGAATTGTTGCGATAAATCAATAATGGATTGCTGTTTGTAGAGTCGACTGCTGAATACATCTTTTTTGTTATATAAATGCTTTATTTATATCCTTTTTTTATATATATTTACCTTTTTTATCAGTACATGCGCATTTGATATGTACTTGTTTTGTTTTTCGAAGATCTCTACAAAAAGTACATTGAGTGACAGGGCGACCTTTCTTGCGAATTTCAAATAGTGGACGATCAACATGACTGCAATGAGAGGAACGATGGCCCTGTTCTTGTATATTAATATCCACCTAATGTAATACAAGAAAAAAAATTTTCTTACCTTGATACAAGTTGAACAAGCATATTTTAAACCGTTAATGTACATGCTGCTTAGAATTTTTCTGAATTTTGAGTGTGTTTGTGTTTGTGTGTGTTTGTAGTTTTGTTTGTAGTTTTGTTTATGTGCTTGTGGTGGGATGTACAGTTATTTTTTTTTTTAAGAATAGGAATAATAATAGTTATATGAAAATGGGTGGTGGGGACGAAAGATACAAAGCAAAGTATCAAGCACTACTCCGATAGTTGTAATTACACTTTTGGAGACGCAAAGAAATCATACCAATAACGAAGAGAAGGTATTTTGATGCTCTTGTTGGGATAATATGTAAATTATATAAAACCAACTATAAAAATGACCAAGGAAAGAGGGAAAAAAGGGGAGGAAATTTATGAGGAAAAGAGAGATAAATAAATAAGAGAAATGCGTACAGCAGATGCGATAGGAACAGATACTAAATGTTGGAAAAGTGATAAGAGGAAAGAAGGGAAAAGCTGAAAAAAGAGGAGACGTATAAATACTCGTAATAAAAAAAAAAAGGGAGATCATTTTCCAATGTCTACGGTATTATGGTTGCCAATGTTTGTCATCTCTTCGCCGCTGTTGGTCTCCCCAATTGCAATTTTATTTAAACGGAGTTAGCTCATTAACACAAGGAAGTATGTGTAAATAAGGAGGGGGGAGAGCATGAGATGTAGTGAGAATTGCCTTGAGTCTTTTCAGATCAGCTGCTTCAATCCAAATGCACCCAAAGCGCTTCGCGCCAATTGAAAAATGATTGCACTTTGCAAAGCCATGGGCTGCTTTTTAGGGGCCGTGTACCGGCTGCCTAGGGGCCTCTACTAAATGCACGCTAATATGCGATTTGGCTCGCAAGCTGAAATAGTAGGTTTATTCAAATGGGAGTAAACGTATTGGGAGACATGTCAAGTAATCTACAGTACGAAATGAGCAAGACTTTAAAATCATTTAGTCTTCCAATCACCATCTACAAGCCGAACCATCTATTAAAATGTATTTAGCAATATAGAGTGTTCATGGCTATAAAAGAAAGTGTTAGCATGAAGATATAAGCGCATGTGAAAGGTGGCAAGTGATCTCGACCTACAACATTTAAATCTGATACTGACTTCAACCGAAGATACATCTTGTACGTCTAGCAAATAAACATCCAAGCAACTTTGTCTGAATTCATAAAATAGAATTTCAATGCGATTGCTGAAGACTCATATGTCAAAAAATTAGAGCATAAACAAACTATCGTCAACCTGAGGCAGCAGATATACAGGGATTGCACTCTAAAGAGAACAAAAACGTAGGCTGGAGCACTGACTTAAGTGGCTGAACAACAATAACAACTTCATACTATTTCTACATGCTCTGGAATAAATAAGCATTGCGAATTTGTAAACGATGATACAGAAACAAAGCTTGGCCACATTCCGAACAAGCAAGACTCTGATACATCATAATTTTGACTGAAACATGCTCATATAGTCCCAGTTTGATGGTGAACCATAGATTTTAGTAGTGAAGGCTGAAATTACAGATATTCACTTGATTTTGATGTGTAAAAAAAGGGCTTTTTTTATTTTATTTTTAATACTGCAATAATAAAAAAGAATATAAAGTATGAAAAAGTGTTATGAGATGAATTTTTTTTATAAAGAGTTGGGTGGTTTACAATAAGGTGCTTCTAAAATAATGATTTTGGTTGAAAGGATTTTGGGTTAGATTAAAAATGGAAGTAATTTTTTTTGTTGGAATATGAAGAGTATGACTTTGTGCAAGCAATAAGAGGTGGGTTATTTACAAAAAGGTTGATGAATAGAACTTAAAAAAGAGGGTCTAGTAAATGAGCAGCTGCAGAGAAATTATCTTGAAAGTCTTCTTCAAGCTTGACCAAATCTTGACCAGCCACTGCACTTGAGGGCAGGGAAGGGGACATGAGAGAATCATAGCATTTCATATCATTGTTATTGGTGTCGAGCAGCATAAAAGTATCATTGACAGGTGGCAACCTAAATGAATCATAGAGATCCGAATCAGCAAATCCAAAAAGGCCTGCATTGACAGGTGGGCTGGGCGTACAGGCTGCTGAAGAATTTGAAGAGGTGAGACAACTGATCGAAGATTCGTCAAAGGGCGAAAAACGAGCATCATTGTACATAGAATCATAGGAAGGAGATATCATAGGATCTGCGTCAGTTTGGCGAGGTAAATTGGTCATGGCGGGTCCGTTGAATGAGAGCTTAGAGGTAGTGGTGTGTGCTGCTTCATCGTCCAGCGAGAAACATTCGCCAAAATCGAGAGATGCTGTAGTAGTAGTAGTGTCTTTTTCCTTCTTTTTGTCAAACAAGGCATTTTGGGCATCCAGGGCAGATGTCGTTAACGGTGTGGTGTTAGCTGTCGACACCATTTTCACAAGATCCTGTTGTTCAATAGTAGCATTAGGAGTGACAATCACGCGAGCGGGAGAAGTACGAGGTGAATGCTTGCGAGGTTTGAGAGATGGCATAAATTTGGATCGGTAGATATCCAAAGCACGTTGAAGTAAATTCTTCTTTCCAGCCAACACTCTAGGATTCAAGTAAGCCTGTAAGGTTGGTTAATATCTAGCTCTATGTTCTCACAAATATATAAGCTTACCAATTTCCAGCAGAGTTCATTGCAGATTGAATCTTCCATCCATCTGTCACGACCGCCAACGTAGTAATCAGGATTGGTTGTCGCAGATGCTTTAGGAAACGGACAGTTTTGCTTGCGGAAGTCTTGAGATATTTCATCTAATGAAACAGCTTCGACATTGATTTTGATACGATAACGAGCGTTGGTAATCAAATCATCAATAGCAATTGTTTTTGGTTGGTGATTAGGCTTGACTGTAGCAGCTTCTAATGAGGTACAAGGCAAGGATTGATCGATTACTGAGTTGGCAGAGATGGCTGTTGTAGAGGCATTATCAACGTAATTCATATCTTCATCTTCCTCTCTGTTCTTTCTCTTTCGAAGAGTCCCGTTCAATAATTTCTCCTGACGAGCAACACGTCTTGATCTCATACTGGGATAACGATTACGGTAAGAATCAACAGCACGTTGAATCAAACCACGTTTACCTGCAATTTCTGTTTTGTTCAACCATGCAAGCTTCCAGCCTAAGTCATTACACTCAGTCTCATAAGCCCATCTGTTTCCTTTGTAAGTTTCTTTGGGGAGATTAGCACGCGGGTACACCTATTCACAACAAGTTAGTTTATTTGTTCGTTTCCCTTTAAGCATATACATACACAATTCTCGGCTTTGAACTTATCGTCAACAATATCCAATGCTACCGTTTGGATGTCTGTTCTAATGGAATAGCGTTTGAGGATACGATTATGGGAGTAAACAAAAGAGACCCATTCGACACCATCTTTGATTTCGGCAATGGGCTCATTAGAGGTTACAGGCGTAGTGGTGGTAGCAGCAGTTTTAGCTGGATTCACAGCGGCGGCAGAACTGGAACCAGTAGAGTTACTTTTAACTGAAACTGTAGAGACAGGTACGTGCAAGGCGGCTGAAACCATGGCAGCAGCTAACGCATTGGCGATCGCAGCTGTTGAAGAGGAATTATCCATAACAATCCCGTCTTCGACTTTCAATGGTGCAGTGGGAGGAGAGGATACAGGGGAAGGAAGATGTGATTTCTCCATCTTTCTGCGCTTGATCCGGCTAATTGTGTTTTCAATCATATTGATTTGTTCGGATGTGAGGCATTCCAAGATGGATTCGGCCTTGTTTGGTGCGCTGATGAGGTCTTTGAGTAATAATGTGGTTGGTGATGAATTACCCATAATAAATAATAATAAAAAGAGGGGGTGGAAGTTTGTTTCAAGTTAAGAGGAATAAATAAATAAATAACCGTTAAAGAGCGAGAATATTGCGTATCTTATTTAATGAGTATCAATAGTCTCAGTTGGTGAATATGTTGGGATCATAAAATGTCAAATTTGGAAGATCTTGTAGAGAAAAAGGTTGAGATTGACGTTACAAAAATGGAATGATTGTTGTCAATGACGACGAACGCTTCAGGAATGAGTTGAATAAAGGCAAAGGAAGAAAGAAGAAGCTTTACGAAAAAGTGGGGAAGGATATATAAATCTCG
>MU619307.1:96746-127130 GCA_025201805.1 Parasitella parasitica
AAAAAAAAAAAAAAAAAAAATCGGAGACTTTATTATGATTCAAATTGAGCTTCAGGGATGGATTTTAGTCCATGATTTTTATGTGTAACATTTCATTGAAGAAAGCAAGATGTTGGCACCGACTTTTGTATTCAATTCTTTTACAAATCATTCTTTTACATTAATATTGTAGACCATTTTACAAATAAAATAACTCTAAATTCGACGTGGTTTGGGCTTGATTTCAGTGCTTAAATTTCTTTCTTGTCTTTGATCGAATACAGTTTGGTATTCCGATGTTTCCGTGAATGGCCGATATTTTTATATTACATCAAGAAAATTTTTTTCGTAGGAGAGACCACCCATTGCCTTGATCCCAATTCAGGAAGCCTAATTTACGTATTTGTGTATAGATATATTTACAAGTGTGTCGTGATGCTGTTTCAGACTGGTCTTCTGTATTTATAATAATGAATTCTTAGTTATTTAATCAGTACTATTTCTTTTTATTAAAGGACACAGGTAAAGAGCAATGTCTTTGTTTGATTTTCACGTTCGTCACAGAAGAATAGCGGAAATCCTAATTGGCTTTGAAGCCGCTGTATTCGCACCAGTTATTCACAGGAAGATCAAACAAGAGGCTGAACACATTCTATTGTGTTAATAAAGATCAGCGTTGTATATTCCACATACTAAAAGATCCTTAAATGATTCGCGATTCTGAAAATAACCTTCATTACGGCCTGGTATAAGGCAATAGTTCAATACCAATTAAATATTGAGCTTGTTAAGGCCATTTGAGATCTACTGAAGAGCCAACGACGGCATAGTTTATCGAACTAAGGCAGTCTGTGTCTGAGCTTTCGACACGCTGATGTGTTCCTTATAGACGATATATTTTTCTGATGATTTCTATCATGTGTTTTCTGCTTCGTTTATTTGAAAATTCTGGCTTAGGATTAACATTCCTGGATGTTGAATTCACAATTAAACATAGCATAATACTCGCTAATAGCATCCTTGGAATTCATCCTGTACTTCAATTGTGATTAATATGCAGCATATATTTTCACGCATGTACAAAAATCTATAAAATAAACCTTTGTAACAATAAGAAGCAGCCCCAAATCACATATTCTTCTTCGCGAACACCCATCCTATTTTATTGTATTCCCAGTTATGCGGCCTATTTAAATCTTTTACTTGATACCTGTGTATATTCTTTACATGGTTTCTGCATCCTGTGACCCTTAAGTATATATCTCAAATGTTTTATTTAAGAAAGCCTCTTTGGGCTGTGTGGCTAATAAATTGACTTGGACAACATTGAAGGCTTATGATGATGGAAGAACAGAATGTTACTACTGAATAGACGGGATACGTGATGGTTATTAAAACCTTATGCCACAGCAAATTTGTCGTAAGATACAGTTGAGAGTTATTTGTGAAGATCAGTATTATTTCTTAATCAATTAATAAATAAAAAGACTACGATGAAGTGAATCACGAAGAACGTAGAATCTTTATTATTCAGTAAAAAGGAAGCCTAGAACTCTCAGGTCTTGAATTCTATATTTACTTAGCCCACTCTTAAAAATGCGAAACCTTCAACAATATTTTTATCACATTGATTTTACCCCATAACTTTCAAAAAGAATACATTAAAGATTAAACATTCTAAATTCATGCTTCATTTCCACAGTGCGATATATATTCTATTATCCGTATATTAATAAAAAGATCTTTATAGGTATTCGAGACTTGATGCAATTTATTATTATAAAATACAGGATGAGAGATTCTAATCTAATATGTCCAACTATTTAATACTTTTCTGTGAACATTTACATTTATAGACGATGCTTTTTTTTTTCGGTCGATATAAACCACACTATGATTCAATCCAGTTGATGCCAACAAGGTGGCAAGCGGGTTTTTAGCTACTAGAGAGTACTAACACAAATAAATGAGCAAAAAACCTATCAGACCATCGCGAGTGCAAAGCTGTCAAAGCTTACAGTTTCACAGATATTTGATTATTTTAAGAGGTTCGGATAAAGAACAAGTAGAAACTTGAACATATTATAGCCCAGGCTTCTTCTTCAATAAAATTGCAAGACAATGCATATTATATCATGAGATCCAATATTGAAGTGCTATCCATACTAGATTTTAAGTACTAGTTGGCAAAAAATCGAAATTTGCAAAAAAAAAAAAAGAACTTTTTGAATTTGGCAAAACATTTAATTACGCACCGACGATAATTATACATTAAAAATTGTTTTTGCACATAAATTTTTGAAAAACACGTTGCCCATTGGAGACTAAGTACATATAGAATAGCCCTAGTCATTTCTAACATAGTTATATTAAGCCTAGAACCTTGCAAGAGGTTCAATTTACAACTTATAGCTTATTTCTTATTTGTAAAAGAATTACCAACAATCAATATTATGATCCGTATATTTAAAGATTACATCAAGATCAATTTGCGGGATGTCGGGAGGACATCTTAACCACATCTTTTCTTTAATGTAAAATAGAAAAATAGGTCTGTCCTGGAAATGCCGAGTAATTCAATAATGTTTGACAGTTTTTGTCAAGCATCAGATGTTATGTGGATAAACATATTGGCTACAGTATATAAATAGATATCATATCTTATGTCAAGAAAAGTCTTCAGTTTTGTATCTGGTTTTATTCAGAGAGAGTCTTTATTACTTCTTATATATAAAATTTACACAATATTTCGCTGCGCCTTTTTACACTGGCACGGTACAATTCAATCGGTCACATCTGTTTGATTATAATACTTTGAAGAAAGGCATTTTTATGGTATCAAAAATACTTACTTTATAGGGCTTTGTCATGTACTAGTATTAATATTGACGTGATATCACCTCCAGAAAGATATTTTTACAGCTTAAAAGCAAGAACTTAAACTTCGTGAGCCATTTTTTGGCTAATTTTTATAATCAAAAGTGCCCTCAAAATATCAGAAATAGTATTCATTGGGAAGAAACTATATTATATATGATTTTGGTGCAATTTGAGCATGATTTTTTTTTCGATGTAAAATGACGGATTTTTTCGATTTTTTCCTTGTATCCACGCATACAAAATCATTGATTATGCATTAACCTCGATTTTGACCTCAAAAATGCAACTTTTTACTATAGCATATATTGGAGGAAAATGATCGTAAAAGACCATTCCTTGATCTGAAAGACTGGAAATGCGCTCTGAATAAGCAAAATATTGACTTTTCCCTCTTTATATGCTTTTGAGGTTTTCTCAACAGAATTACTTCCATAAGCATACAGGAATTATAAAATGATACCAGCGTGTAGAGCGCCCAAAAATACAGCTATTATCATAAACTGGCAGCTGTGGTATGCATAGTATCAGAGGATGATATCTTGCCTCAAAAGAGTAATTTTATTTTCGAAATGTCCAAATCGAGTTTCTGAAAGAATTTGGCCAAGAATTTTTCCTTCCTGATTTTGGACTTATTTAATCGCCGCCACCAAAGAAAAACGGTACTTTTTTCAAGAAAGTATTAGCTTTTGAGAAGCTATGGGTAACCCAATTCAAGAGAGAAATAGTTGAAACCTAGTTTATTAAAATCTTATGCTTCTTGGCTTTCTAATGGTAGTACTCGCATGTCTGTACCTGGCCTGACGACTTCACGCTCCGATTTTGAAAAACATCTTTCCGAAAAAAAGTCAGAAAAGTCGTTACCTTCATCTGATGTCAACTTTAAAAGTACAAAAACTTGCTCTAAGCAATGCAAATATGTGATCAAAAGATGTCTTATAGTCTAATGTATTACTTTTTATTACTAGTTTTTGTGTTTGAAACCGCTAAACATTGTTTTCTTACAGTTTTGTCTTTTTTCTGACAGTAACACACTGAAGTTCGTGTAGACCAAAAAAAAAACAGGCACCTGAAATCTACGCTGGTTTTGCAAAGATACACACTTTTGAAGCATTCTTATATTGCGGAAAAAGATAGCACAGGTTTGACCAACTGTTCTACTGTGCAACTGGATATAGAAGACCCAGCTTGGTATTTGTCTGACAAGACCTTCCACACTAGAAAATGCCATGGAAAAGGAAACAATTTGCCACAAGGATAGCACATCCATTCATAAAAAAATATCTGTTTAGAAATTTATGAAATCCCAAGGACATAAATGTGTTTATCTTCAACCTTGCTCTCCGTTTCTGGATCCAATTAAAAGTTTTTGATACAAAGTTAACAGACACACTTACACCCAGAATCACAGATGTTTGTCAATAGACAACCGCAAACTTTTTGAAAGACCAACTTGAACTTTAAGAACTTAAATGATATGATTTAAATAGCTTATTTCACAACACATTCTCTTTGTATTTTCACTATGAATGAAACAAAGCAATCACTCTTTTTCTTTATGGAAATCCCCACTTGGAATCTTTTTAGGGAGACATTTCTCTTCTCCCAGAAACTTCTTAGCTTTTATCAGAGATAAAAGATTTGTTACCAGAAACCTTAATATATATTATCACAATCACCGTTAACTTCATCATTTACTTAAACTTTTTTTTTCAGACACTGCAAAATGACAGTAGGTTTGGTGTTACAAGTGCAAATACAACAAAATTCGCTTTTCCCACTTACGTATGAGCCATAAATAACAATTATCAGTTCCAATACAAAAACCATGCAAACAAGTGAACTTTCTCTTTGCGTGGTGTTGTAGGTTAGCTTCTTTCTGTCTCAATGCTGCCTCACCCAAAAACTACGAAACAAAATGTTGCATCAATAGGTATTCATTATATCATGAGGCTAATCTTTTCGCCCAGCATGACAACAGAAAACTGTTATCCATGAAAATTGTTAATAAAGGTTTGGTAACCACACCTTCAATGGAAGTCAACTAGGTACCGTATACAGTAGCTTGATGGTTCCTGTAGACGACTACATCAAGATGTCACATTCAGTGACGTTTGCTTTTTTTTTTTTCACTTCAAAAACCTTCACGCGTCTTTTTACAAACAATATCCTTTTCGTACGTGTGTCATTTCACTGATATAAAAGCAACTCTTTGATTACTTGTGAAATTACAACTGATTTTATTACTTAAGCATGGCACAAAGCGAACCAAACGAAAAGTTTGCAGGGTAAAGTAATCAATCACGAAGGGACATCAAGATGACACAGTTAACGAATTTTCATCTAGAACTTATCGTAAACTCTTTGACACCATAGAAAGAGGTTCTGAACAATGCTCTACTGATAGACTTCAAACCCTTTTAGAGGAGAAAAAGGATCAATTCAAACTGGGATTAGAAGCTTTCAGCGAGCCTTCTGCTCAAGCACGCTCAAAAATCACCAGCCTTACTGCAGGCACAAGTCTCGCTGTAGATGGAAAGTCAATCAAACTGGGTCAAAATGAGAAAGATCTTGTGTTAAAGCTATCAGAAATACTGAAATTGAATGAGCTACAGTGTGCATTGGTCTGGGATACCTACAAACAAGCCAGCAAAATCGACGTCGGTGAGACGACAGAAACGCCATTGTGCGAGGATATTCAGTTGATGATGAATGTGATCAACTGTTACTTTGAGGATCGTCTCTCGCTTTTAGGATGCATTAGTTCTCTAAAGAGGATTGCAATCGATCAAGGCCATCCTTATACAAGCATCGCCAACGACACAGTCAACAAATTGCACCAGGATGAGAATAATAACACGTATATCGAGCAACTTTTTTCACAGTATGCCAAATTGATTCGTAGCAATGCTCCTAGTCGTGCTCAATTATTCAACGGTTGGTCGCTTATTTGGGCCAAGCAGAATTTAAAGGAACAACGGGCCTTGTTGGAAATCATATTTCTTTTCACCCTGACAGAGCCTGCAACACCCACACTCATTTTTTCGATTATTCAAGAATTTGAAGCCGATTGTTTTGGATACTATCAAGCTTTCAGCTATGTATTGGATGAAGAGGGTATACAGTTACGCCAAAAAGTGATCCATATCTGCATGCTATTATCCGCCAATATCATTGTTCCATCATATCTCACAGTGGGCACTAAATTGGAGGCTTCAATTGCAGAACAATCCTTATTGAACTCGCCTGATTACATTGTAAAAATCAATCAGATTGCCTGTTTCATGGGTGATAGACCGGAGCAATCTGTCTTCTTGATGGCCTGGTCATTTTTCCTTACTTGTGTTGATTCAATTATAAATGACGAGGATGCAACAGCACCAGCCAGTTATATTCAACTCATTAGCCCTATTCTTGAAGGAAAGCAAATGATATCACCCACATTTTTGATCGACAGACCTTTGAGCAGTAGCTCAGTATGTGCTGATACAAACAGCAGAGTCATCCTCATCAACCAAAGTGCACATTTAGATCGAATTTACCTGGGACGTTCATTGAAACTGAGCGTATTTACTGTGATCATTGGAGCTTTGGAAAGTGAGATATGCAGCGAAGAAGATGTGAATAATGCCGGATATAGATCAGTGCTGAGGACTTTACTCAACTCTTTCTTGTCCGTCACTCGCCCAAATTATATACCTATCGACAGCTACACAACCTTGATCAACTGCTATCACTTGATCTATAAAAATCAACCTGCTCTTTGCAATGCATTTTGGACCAAAGATTTCGATTCAGAAAACGCTTTTTCATTACTTGCAACAGCCCGCAGTAGATTTCCTGTATTCTTTACAGACTTTTTACAATTACTGTCAGCATTGACAGGTGCGCCTACGGAAAGCAGTAGCGACTCAGACGGAACTTCAGCAAAGAATGTGTTTGACTATCTTTGTAACATCCCAGCTATGACAGTTATCATGTCACCAGATGTAAATATCACAGCTTCTGACGAGAATAACGAAGTGGTAATTTATGCTGATCGAGCAATTCGAGTTACCGAGGAATTGGATTCGATTGCGAGCATTACGATTCCAGAAGGGAGCCGAGGATTACTTCTCAACAAGGCAGAGGATGAGCGTGTGGTTCAATATGCATGGCAGTACTCAGGATGGCATCTTTTGACGTCTGTCTTGGCTGGTTTTGTGACAAACATTTCATCTAAATCAACAGATGTATTAGATGGCGAGAAAATCTTGGCAGGAAAGAATGTGGATGCCATTGTCAGTGTACTCGAGTTATTCCACAGCGTTTTGATCAGCAACCCCAAGCTAGCACCTACGTTGGTTCAACATATCGATACTGTAGCTAGTCAAGGCTCCACGACATCCGTTTTCATTTCGCTACTTTGCAGTATCGTCAGCACCAGCAGCACGACCAAACCCTGCCCCATCCCCGTTTTGACATTGGCTACCAAGTGCATGACGTTGCTAATACCCTTTTATCGCAACGACATTTGGGCCTATCTCAAAAATACTCCCATTTTACCTACTACCAACACCAGTTTTCACACGGGCCTTTCCTCCTATTCAACCAAAGTAGCTACAAATGCACAGATTCAAGAGATTGTTTCCAAGGTGGAGTGTCCTGCTGGAGAGTATACGCTGCTTTTAGCTTTTTTGGACCTAGTTCAATGTCTTGTGCAAGATGTTCAACGTTGTTGGTGGGTAAATGAACATCCTCAAGATAAATATCGCATTGAAATTCTCTACGTTTGTCTGCATTACCTCATGTCTGATGTGTTCCCTTCGTACTCTCAATGGCGTTATAAAAAGGTTGCCGAACGCTACTTGATTGGTATCAAGGTACTCAATATTTTCACTGATGTTGTAAATGGATTCAAGGAGCCTTGCAGCTCAAGCAGTGACAAGCTATCGTTAAATGGCATCCGTGAAGGAATCTTTAGCAACTTTTTATATGATGGTGTTGCCTACCACATCTCTCCTTTGGTGGATGTGATTGGCGAAGGTGCCAGAATCGCAGATACATTCTACAACTTGGGTCTACCTAAAGAAGCTGAACGTGTTGAGAAATTGACTGAAATGACTTTTATTTTTGTTAAAACTCTGCTGCAGCACCGATTAGAACAAATCGAACAGGGCATTCCCTTGGCTGATACCACTCTAGAGCGCTTGTTGTTGGAACGCACACCAAACAGCACGTCATCAGACTTCTTGCTTCGCGTTGCGAGACATATTAATTATCGCCATAACATTAGTTTGCCAATTCAAGCCACTAATGTATTGACTTTACTATGTCGCACCACTTCTGCTTGGAAAACTGCCCCCAACTTTGTCCAATACCTTGGTAGCACGGCTCAAGCCCATGTCATTATTCGCACTTATCTTAGTATTGCCAAAGACCAATTTCAAAATCAAGTATTGCTAACATGTATCTGGCAGTTGCTGACTGTATTGATGGAGACTCAACCTACTTTGGCTATTCTTTTCCTGGACTGTGGCGATTTCATCATGCCTAGCCCCAAATCTGCTGTTCGGGTCTTACCTGGCCAGCCGCAGCCTGCAAGCACGACACCCCAATCGCCTCAATCAACTGAATCTGCTATCCGTGCTGCAACTGACATCCTTGGATTCTGGGAAACGCTCTCTGTTGAAAAGCCAACTGTTGTGTCCAATGTGTTGCATTTCCTCGCCACCTTTTGGCAGACTGCTTTTGACCATTACGCTCTTGTTGAACGTGCTCGTGTTGATAATACTCTTTGGGATGGTCTTGGTAAAGTACTGTTGAATCCTACTGCTGATATCGACGCCACCAGCCGTGAAGTACAATCGCTGGACTTGCTGGATACTGAAAATAGCGAGGCGCGTCATGATACCAATGTGCGTCGTATCTGCTGTCTAAATTTGAGCAAGGCGTATGTGATGCGTATCATTGCTTATGAAATCCATCTGTCTGCAGGTAATATCCAGAGTCAGGCCTCTGCTGTGGCTGATAAACTTCCTGTGGGCCTCAAGCATTTGCTGAGCAAGATCAGCGAATCTTCTAAACTTGTTTCCATGCGCGATAGCATTGTCAAGAACGATTTTAACCCAAGTATCGTTCGCGAAGTTGAAACGTCTGCAAAAGCACTGTTGGAAACAATTGGTGCTCAATCTGTAAATGCACTGTTGCTCAAAGTTCCTCGAGTCGGATCTGGCGATGAAGGTGCCCCTGGTGAGATGCGTCAATATGGCGATTCTTTCTTGTACGATTACCGTATGGCTAGTAATAGAGTCTACACATTATACAAGGACATTGTGTCAAAGTATGACTTTATCAACCAAGAGAACTTGATCATCACGCCTGAAATTCAAGCCGTACTTAGCCTCAAGCAGTACGCTAATGGTTTTCTTCAAACTCTTCTGCTTGTCAATTATAATAGCTCCATCGTCGACTCTCAAATTATCTTGTTGCGCGCTTTCAAGTCCTTTATTGAAACTGCTTCGCGCCGTGCTACTGATTTGCTTTGGGCCAACAAGACAGGTACATCTGGATCTGACTCGCTTTACTCCTTCTTGAAAGGCCTGGTTGAAAATGCTCAAAATGAAACTCGCGATGACGGTGTTACGCTTACATCTTATAGCATCTTGGTTCATTTCATCCGTAGCTTGACTGAAGATTGGATCGGCAAGAACAGTGATACTGTGACAGGAAACAACATTGCTGCCCAAAAGGTGTACTCTAGCAAGACATTTGAAATCCTCTCGGGTCTCTGTAATCTGGTAAATCGTGAAAACTATGCTCTCTCTAATAGCATCCGTGGTTATACAGCTATTAGTTTCCATCGCCCTTTGCTGGAAACCATAAAGCTTTCTGTTCGAACTCTTCGTGGCACAATGTGTCATTTTACACCCCTTTCCTTTGAACATATGCAGTTTCAGAATTGTTACACAACTCTCTTGACTGTGATCTGCTCTAGTTTTAGCGTGTTGTCCACCAAAGCTATCTCCTATAGCGCCGAGGGGTCTCTTGCGAGCGAAGAACAAATTGAAAACTGCATCAAGGATGTCACTGTGGTAATTTCGCAATTGCAAGAGTTGATTAATGCCAAGTATAGCATGCCCCAAGATATCTGGATTGATGCTTTTGAAGAACATCAAACTATTCCTTTGTTATTGTCACTTTTATATTCTGGTATTGAGGTGCTTGTAAAGGAAGTTGAAAGGTACGGCTCTAGATCTATATACCAACTAGTTTGTCATATTCACACGATTAACCATCCACCTTGTAGTCAATGTCAAAACCTCAATAGTGCTCACAACATTAGCATTACACCTTACGCAGAAACAGTATTATACTTTTTATTGGCGCTGTCTAATATACCAAAAGCAGCAAAGAAGCTTGTAAAACACAACATCTTTGGCCTTTTAAGCAACAACAAATTAACACCATGTTGGCAGCAAGGAAAATTGGACATGTATATTCGATTTGGAGATGGCAGCAAGAATGGACCCAATTACGCTGAGCGTAACCCTCTTCATTCTATTTGGTGTCAAACACTAGGTGTGATCAATAACCTGATGTGCCATGTTGGCAGCGAAGAAATGGTGCTTCATTGCACAGTCAATCTAATGCAAATGTATGGTCCACAAATCGGCACAGCCTTCAACAATGCCAATGGGGCCAACGACACTTTTCTCGGTTTGTCAGCCTCGGAATCGCTTTCTACGCCTTTATTGGAGGAAATTGATCGTATCAACATGCTCTTTTTCAGGGTATCACAGCATTTGGATAGACTACCTAACATTGCGACCAACTTGTTTGTGTCTTATAAAAACTGCTCTTTATTCTTACTTCAACGCTATCTTTATTTCTACACTCATCCTTCGCACATGCAAGCTCAACTTTACCCAACAGATAATATAGAACGTCAGCAAGCACAAACATTCCTCACGTCAAAGTCAACTACAGCATCGAGCAGCGAACACGAAGAAGGCGTGAAGCCGCAAATCAGCGAGTTGATGCAAAAGACTATCAAATTTACTTTGAATATTACACACCACATGCTTACAACGCTGGTTGCATTGACAGATACAGATGTCATCTTGACTAGACCTGATGTAGACTGGCCATTTGGAAATGCAATTATTTACCCCGATATGCGTGTTACCAATGGCGAATCGTCGTCATTTGGTACCTTGATTGCATTCATGAATGTGTGTATTCTCATGCTGGGGCAATGGCAAGATATCAAAGGATCTCCTCACAAGCAACTACTGGATGTCATTCAAGATTGTGCTGTTTTATTAACAACTCAAGCGGTTCTCTGGATCGCTAAACCTGATATCAAAGACGAAACTAGAAATGAAATCGCCCAGGAAATCATCCTGGATATCACTGAAGTCTTGAGCAAATCCATAGCTTCCTTGACCAAATTAGAAACAGCTCTCAAGGACCAGAAAATTAAGGATAAAATCAATATCATTAGCTATTTGCAACAAGTCCTGGGAAAACGTTTTTTTACAGAATAACTCTCTTACTCTTCTCCTCCTCCTCCCCCCCCCCCCTTCTCCTCCTCCTTCTCCCACACGCTCAATAAATCGCTGTTCACAACTAAATACACCCATCCCATTAATAAAAACAATGAAATTTATATACATAAATATATATACCAAAAGAAGGCAATAATATAGATCAAGACCATTTGAATACGTAAAGCGAATTGTGATCTTTTAACCAGCCGACCAATGTTTATTAATTTCGTAGTATTATGAGGAGATTAAGAGTAAGTATACACATGTCATTTTTATTTTTTACCGAAAAAGCTTGTAATTTTGCGAGATTTTAATCCATCAAGAGTTTCTTTAGCACTTTTTTTTCTCTTTTTTTTAGTATGAGATGGCGGTTTATCAATTGCTTTGGGTGAAGGTGGCTAAAGTCATAGCTTTTAGTTACTTTTATGCTATACCAAGCGAATGAGCCTACCTCTTTGTAAATAGCGGTTTCTCTTTTTTCTTTATTGATGGACACTTTTTTGCTCATCTCATCCTCCGGATCTACAGGCTTCAGAAAGTGGGATATGCTTGACTTTTGTTCATCCAGCGGTATTATCAACGCTGGAGTGTCGTTTTTGGTGGGTCCAACTTTTGGTGATACCTGGAAGCTTTATACATAAAGGTCATTCACATCATGCAAACATTTGCAATACCCTGGGGGATATATACTCACCAATCCAGCTCATCTGGGAAAGGTTTCAATAAATTTATGACGGTTGGAGACCAAAGAATACTGCTGTTTATCCAAACATTGACATCACTTGGCTCCAAGATGACAGGCATACGACGGTGAATCTTTGTAAAAAACGTAGAAGCAGTAGTCGTAATGATTGTACAGGTAGCGACAGTTTGCGCTATTAGCGTCTATGTATCAATCCCTTTTATAGATGGTTAACGATATGATTTTTACTTACAATCAATAGTAGCAATACTGTAAAGTCCTGCAAAAATCATCATTTTGCCATCCCTTCTTTTGATATAAAAAGCCTGCTTTTTTTTGTTCCATTCGAAGAAGCTGAAGATGAACTGTTAATCATGCATGTTGGAATTGATATATTTTATTTACCCTTCTGCGGCGATTATGCAGCGATGGACATTCTTTGATTTATCAAACATACTTTTCTCTTCAATCAATGTTTCAAGACGAGCGTTAATGGGCTACAACGACAATGAGCAACTGCAGGTGTCAAAAATTTGCATGAATGTTTTTACCTTGCTGTAGGGAGCGTCATTTAGCCAAGAGGGGATGAATCCCCATTGCTACACAATGAAAACAATTGACATCAATTAAATAGTGAATAATTTTACAAGCCTATTATATGCATACCATAGATTGAATGATTTTTTGATTCTGACTCTTTTCTAATACTGTGGGGATATATCGAGTAGGGCAGACATTATAACTAGGTCTATGGGCGTCTTGGTCAACCCATTCAGTATTTGGATTTGGTAGTACGTTTTCTTGATATAGTTCATTTCTAATATCATCCGCACTGAGTGAGCAACAAAAACGGCCACACATCTCAAATATGTAAGTTATGGTTTAGAAAAAAAAGTAGAAACTCTTTTTGGAAGAAAAAGAGTGCTTCTAGATTGTATTTAAAGTCCTAAAAGCGTGCCTATGTTATAGAGGGGAAGATGCGAAAAAGGCTGACTACAGTGTAGGATTTAGCTATATCTCAACAGAGGGAATGAAGAGAGCAACCAATATCTGGAAGAACAGCTTTTGGGAGTACAAGAAATGTGATTGAAGGCTTCGCTCACGATGAGAATTGCCCTCTTTGAAGGTTCGTCGCTTTTTTTTTCAACAAATATTGATATGGTACAGCTTTATTCAAGGTCGAATTCTACAGTCTTTAAACGCCTTGAACTACTTCAGGCCAAGTTTGACGAATCTATGAAGTCATGAGTTTAGTACAAGAGAAAAAAAATAAAAAAGGTGGAAAAAAAACACGCATCAGACTTACAGCTTCGAATAATTCTGGATTGACCCTACAATACAACAATAGTCAATGAATAAACAAAATATCTCTGAAAGAATACGGGTTATGATAGTTACCTCCTTAAGGCATCTGGGTCCTCTGCTAAACACACAAAGGTAGTTATTACACCGCTGGAAATAACCGTTGAAATAGCAGAAAACATGGACATGCCAATAATGAAACAAACCAACATAACGATAGGAGTCATACTGCCCGTAGCATTGTAGGCAGGCTTAGCAACAAGCAAGTACAAGTAGCCTAGCAAGGATGACAATACACCAACCAACAATGTGCCCATAAACAAGACATTGCCAATCAAATTATCATTGATCAATGCTTCCACACCACGATCCTGAATAATGGACCATGTACGTTTGGCAGTAGGGACAAATCCTTGGCCGTAGATAGCAACACCACTGAACGCATACTGATTAAACCATTCCTATCATGACATTATAATATTAGCTGCCGAATTGCCATTTAAGTGGTCGTCTGCGAAGTAAACTCACAAATAGTCCCTGAATGCAGCTAATGATGCAATCTAAAATACACAATACAAATCCAAGCAGTTCATTACCAGATCCAGATCTTGCGACTTGGATAAAGTAGCGAATGGTTTTGATGATAGCAATCAACAGGCCACCGAAACAAATCGAACCGAAACTAGTGGTTAAAGCTCTCTTTGCGCTTCCCCAGATCGGATGGGATATCTGATTGTTTAAAAAGTAAACTGTAGCGAATACGCCAGCCAAGGTAACATGAGTTACATAGGCAATCACCTGCGTGGTCCAGTAGAATGAAAATACCAGAAACACCATCACAGCGTTTAGTTTCGAATTGCTACCAGTTGCGTTGTAATACACCTGATACACACCCACCACGGTCATCAGGAACCAAACAGAGTAGATGGTCTGAATGACAAGTGAACCGATGCCCCATACCATAGTACTCCAGTATTTACGAGTGATCGCAGTAATCGATTTCAGCATAACTAGATCGATAAAAAAAAGTCATTAGTAATTAACTAGTCGTTCGCATCATTAGTACTCACCAGTAGCAAATGGAATTCTACCCCGCCATAGCCAGAAACATAAAGCGTATAGCAGCGTAAAGATCAAAAAGATGATGGCAGCAGAATAATAATGCATATAAAAATAGTAAATGGAAACACCAAAGTAAACCAAAATGCTGCCAATAAAGGTAATCACTATCAAGGGACCAGGGAATCTACGTTATACGACCACATTAGCTATTTACTCTCTGCAACAGCAACAGCAAAAAAAAAACCTACATGTTGGCTACTAGCAAATACATGAAACTGAGCCCAAATCCAACAATGACAGAGAAACCAAAAACTTTGACTGTATCAGTGTCAAACGTAACACCTCCTCCCGTTTGAGGCGCTGTGCCTCCATACGATCCTTTGTTCTGTGAAAAACTGCGAAGACCAATGACGGACAATGCGATAAACGCAGCCATATTACAAAGCCAAAGAATGGTAGCCCAAACATCTTTGAATCCACTCGAAGGTCTGATCTTATCATTTGCATTCAATGGCTGCTCGCCTAACTCGGCATATCCTGCACTTTGATTGTATTGCTGCTGCTGTTGGGGAGCAGGAGGAGGGTAGTACTGAGGGGGCTGTGGATAGCCCTGAGGGGGAGAAGCGTATTGCTGAGGTGGGGGAGGGTATTGTTGTTGCATCGTTGGCTGCTGTGGGTATGGATTGTTGGGATCCATTTTACGAGTGAGTATAGCAAATGAGAAGAAAAAGGAACTATATTTAAAATCAAAGCCCAAAGTTTTTATACATGAAACGATTTTTTTTTTCTTCTACAACTATATACAAAATGTATTTTGTTTAATATTAACAAATTCCATCAAATGCAGTCTGGAATAGACTATCAAAATCTTGAAAGAATAAAGGGTTTCCTGTAGTAGTTACTACAGAGCCAGCACTGCCACCTTCAGAAGTGTCAAACATTTGATTCTCATCGGTAAAAGGGACATGAGTGTAGCTAAACAAAGACAAAGAAGAAGGTGGCGCTGGTTGTGTAACTGGAGCCGAGCGGTGCATCACACCATCATTGTTGCGAGTGCTTTTAGCTGCTACGGGAATGCGGTTGGATCGCAAAAAGTCTTTTAGCTTCTTGTATATTGTTTTTGTGGATGACTGCTGCTCAGGAAGCCAGAATAAGGCGTGTTTGCTTATAGCATGCAATGCGCGTATCTGATCGTACATCTTTTGAGGATTGATGCTGAGCTGATACTGGGCAATAGTCATGTTGACGAGGGTTTCCAGGGCCAAAGACATGATTCCCAAAGGCAATAAAGCGTCATCTCCATTTTCGGCTTGAGTATTGGCTTCAGCATATAACTTGTTCTTGTCAATCTCCTTGAGAAACGTTTGTAATAACGTCTGTAAAGTAATGGTTGTAGGTAGCAAGTTTGCAATTCTTGCTGCTATTTTTACATCCTGGAGATTCAAGGGCGAAGCCACCTTTTGATAGCGCATGGGTGCAACGTTATTGCTGGCCTTGACAAAGCTGAAATGTATACAGTACAAATAATAGGTTGTTTCTATCGAAAAGCGCTGTTGGGATGACCACTGATAGCTTTCTTGCGCGATAAAGTCTGAGAAATCGTTGAGAACGAGTTGGATTTTGCAATCAGTTTCACTGTTAAACCAAGCTGCTGATGCTGCTGCTGTGCCTAGTATCTGCAAGAGCATTTGATGATCATGAATGTGCTGCTTTTCCACTGTTGTTGGAGGCGGCGCTGGATATGTTTTACATCCAAATACATTGTATTCGGATTTCGGTAGACAGGAGAATAGCTTTGAGCTGAAATAGGTGATTACCATTTCTGTGTGGAATGTTTCTATGAGATACCCGGAGGATGGTGATTGATTGTCGTGTGCTAAATCGTATTGGTAGGATGCTGATGTTTCTTTGTTGGCGGGCGGGAATGGTTGACCATGAAACAGTAATGAATCCCTGAGGTACAGTCCCACTAAATAACGGTTAGTAGTGCACGTTGGCGGTAAACGCATGTACATTACATTCAATACACCCATATGCTGTAGATCGCAGTGCTGCCCAGTATGTAGTAACAAGCTGTTCTCTGTCAATGGGGTCGTAGTCCTCGATATCTCTGTGGCCACTTTCATGGCTGACATGATCGCTATCAATAACGCCATCAGTAATTTTGACGTTGTTGCTGAATATTCCCAAATCTGCAGCCATCATGTACGAAAGAGAGATTATGGTCATCCCATGCTTGGGCAAGCCAAACAAGGTTTCAAAGATGCCCAAAATAACGGAAGCTTGATAGTTCCCCAGAGAAGAAGGCGATTTGGTACCCCTGACATCTCTTTGCTTGAAGAACCTCTCCATCAAGACATAGGCATAATTGAGGAAAGGGTTACGCTGCATATCCCAAAGCTTGTAAGCCCCGCCTCCTACGGTTTGCTGACATGTGTATATAGAAATCCCATAAATGGTACACAGTAATAGAGGCTCTATAGAGTCATCCCAATAGGTTTGTAGCAACTTAGTCTTGTTGAGCAGGATATGATAAGGGTGTAGTTGAAAAAAGTAATTAATCAATTGAACGGCCTGTTCAGTGGGGATGGAGTTTAATGGCGAGCTGTTACTGTACTGGCTGTTGGTGTTAAAAAAAAAGACATTGACCTGCTCTTGTCTCATGAAGGCTGTAATCGTGAGCTCTGGGTCAAAGAAACTATCGATATTAAACAGCTGGCAGGTGCGTTTGATTGTTAGGTTCACCAAACTACTTGTTAGCCAAGTAAAGTGCTGGTGTAACGAGCTCAATTTGAAGTGAGGCGATAGCTGGAATCCTATTAAAGACTCTCGTAAATGATACCCACGAGCGATATAAAGTGAATATATTCTTTCAATATCTAATATCTGGTTATGGTACTTGATTAGATGTTGCGGCACTTGGAGCTTTTCTCGTATCAACACTTGCTGTCGCTCTGGAAGTGTTGAAGCTGGATAGACCGTAGATTGATTTTCAAAAATGAACTCACGGCATTGAATTGTATCCTTCTCGTTCTTCTGCTGCGGTGTCGCTTGCGTTGAGGTTGAAGACACAACCAGATCGTTGTTCTTTTGGAATATTGCATTCTTAGGTGGTCGACCGTATGTCCTTGGCTTGGGATATATACAGAGATGCTCTCGAAAATTTCGGATACAGCGACTGCAATGTGGTTTCTCTCCATCGCATCTGGCTTTCTTGGTCCGGCATGGCAGGCAGCTTATCTTTCGTGGCTTCTTCTTTACATCAGCCATGATGCGTATACGCAAAATATAGAAAACTGTGAGAAAAGAGAGTGTACAATGACGATTGTTTAGATTGATAACCTTGAGTAATTGTAATCTCAGCGATGGTTGTAATTCTCAATAAGTCACGTTGTCCTTGATCTTACTGGCAAAGTTTCTACTTTCTCTACTGCAGAAATGAATAGTAAAAGCAGCTGAAACAGGCAGAGGAAATTGAACTCGTAATTTGGCGATAAACTGATCGAGTTTCATGTTACATTTTAATTAAGGAAACTCGAACATTACACAAGGGTTAACAGGCTCATAAATAAGAAACATGAGCAAAAAAATAAATCAGTGATTGCGATGTTTTTTGACGTCTAGTTCTTATCAGGACTACATGTAAATGCGGGGTACAGAAACAAGCTCAAACCAAGATCAAAGCAGAATACAAAAACTGCACCTCTCACGACTACACTCATTTGTTAAAATGATTACTAATTGGCATCATTTAATTGTTTCTGCGTAATACTTAGAGAAAACAGACAATTTGCTCTAGTTTCAGAGATCCAAAACCTAATGCGGGCTACAAATCAAAGAGAACGGGTCCAGACCTTGACACTTTAGATGAATATTAATGGTTCAGCTATTCAAGAGTTTGCATCTGAATGCATTTGCGTTATGTAGGATGTGCTTTTTAGGCGTATTTCTACAGTAAAGTCTTGCAAAAGCAATCATCCTCTGAACTATTCATCCAATAACGGTCGTTGCATACGACACCAATCTGCCCCTTACAAGCCAAACATTTCATGAGCCGTTCCTGTTGAGTATGCTTTTCTGCAATGGATGTATGCTTTATACAGGCACATATGCTGCCGTTCTAACATTGCTTATCTGGGATGCAAAGAATACTGCGTGAGGTATATTCGAAAAAACCATGATATGAGAGATTAAAGCTCAAAAAATCTGTAATTACTAATCAACATCCGTTTGAGTCGAATACAGAAACAAATGAGGTTTCATCTAGTCGCTTTACGATAATAATGAGTTTCTTGTTACCCAGCAGATTTTTGATATTTTAATCGTCTTCTATACACAACATAGACACGCCTCATTACTAGACTTTATTGTAGCGCTATTACAATTGCTATAAAAGCACTGAATATTATGGTTTTAGATATATCATTTCCAAAAACAAAGGACACCATCAGCTTTTTCATTACACATTCTACTGTCGTAGAACTTCTAAAATTTCAACGAGTTAACAAAATTTTGGATAATAGCATGAAATCAAGTGTGTCTATATACCATCCAGTACGTATATGCGACCAGAGTTTCACATCTGCTGAGCTGTTAAGTGCTTGCTTCACCATCGGATTCCGTTGAGCAATTACTGTGTTATTGATGTACCTCCATTTTTATTGTGTCTAAGATAGTGGAATGCCGTCATTCTCAATGGATGAAGCAGTGCTGATGGCCTCTGGTGAACGTCCACGTTTAAGGCTAGCTGTAACATTTGTTTCCTGAGATTGAGCAACTGGAGCTACAGATTGTCGCTGGTTGATTTCTTCACTTGAGATTTGAGGTTCCTCAATAAGGTGTCTTTCACCACTAGGACTATGAAGAAAGGAAGTATTCTTGGGAGACACAATAAAAATGGGTAATATTGATGGATGATATGATTTTTATATGAAAAGAAGAAAAAGACCAATGTCAATTTTTATGGTTTTTATACGATTTATGATTGTGATTTATGGTTCATCCGTACACTTTGTATCTACTCACTTTTATTGCCATCAAGCATGAGACAAAGCCCATGTTAATCTTATGAACGGCTCTGTTGAAGCTTGGAATTCATCAACTAAAACTAAAATAATTCATTTACATGATTTATATTCTTCGTTTCATTTTCGTTACAAGAATGTTTATGTCATATACATATGTAAAATAAAAACTCTATCATTATTTAAATTTTAATAGCTCAAGCCGTCCGTGCAAGACATTTGAGGTATGCTAGAGTATAATATATTAACGGGAAAAGCCAAAACTAAAAAGATGGGGTCGATGAAGGAATTTCCCTAACTTTCGGCTTTTTGAATGCATTTGCCCTGGATATTTGACTCAGTGTACTACTTGAGCACCGTATTATTGAATTATTACTTTATGTTGACGCTGATATGGATCTTGTAGCTCTGGACACATTTAGGTGTCTTGTAAGGAAAAATGGTATAATGCAGTGCAGTCTAAATCATTTAATTTGACAATGTCTGCAACTTTTGTGAACCTTAAACGATGAAGACCATTTTATAACATATATTTAAGCTTCATATGCTTTTAATACTCGACTCTTTAGACTCGAGGTTCTTCAGAGATTACATCAGTGGCCCAGTAATCGATACAAAATGTTACTGGGTCCAATTAATATCTAATCGTCAAGAGGCGGTCCAAACTTTCCATGTACAATACATGCGAAAGATGATAAAGTGTGTTTACTTTAATATTTGGTATCGCTGCCCATAATATATCAGTGATAATAAGATTTGTCTGTTGCGCATTTATAAACCAAACAGTTCCTTAATTTTTTTATTTTTATTATTTTACATTATGTAAGGCATGATTTTTTAAAGGGGAGGGGTCTTTTTTTTTGAAATTTGATATACCCTATCTATTGCTGTATAGTAAGAAAAGGATGTTGTGCTGTTATTTTTGATTCTATGTAAAGAATAGCAGAGAGTATAAACAATCGGGACAGTTCTTTAATAAGGAGGATCATCTCTGTGTCTCTTCGCTTGTCTTTGTCGAAACAGATCAAAATCTGGTGGTCTGTTTGGACCCATACCTATCAAATTAAGACATTAGCTTAACGAAAAACTGATCCAAAACTGCTACATACCTTTATGAGGCTGATAATCATCTTCGTATTCATCTCTGCCCCTACGCTTGGTATTAGGTTTACCGCCACTTCCACCACCACGCATTGGCATGTTTCCACCATTACGTTTATTATAGCCACCACGACCACGATTGCCATAATTGTTACCACGGCCTGAATCTCTGTTTTGCTGCTGCTGTTGCATAGGCGGTTTATTGGATCTTGGAGGTGGTTGCTGATGCTGTTGTTGAGGGGGAAGCGGGGGCACGCTAGTATTACCCTGAGGCGGCAATGGTATGATGATATTGCGTAAAAGTTCTACAAGTTCTCTTGGTTGAATCATGGGCCCATTGAAAGATTGTGGTGGAGGCAAGTTTGAGACAAAGTAAGCAACTGCATCAGGCAATGAAGATGGTGGTATTATTAAAGGAGGGATTGATGCAGAGTTAGCCGCATTAGAAATAACAGATACAGGAGGTGGTGCCATCATATTAGGACTATTCCAGTTTGATTGTTGTGGGGGTTGAGACGAAATCACGGGTTGCTGTGCAATAGGCTCAACCTTGACTGGTAACAGAGGTGTAGATTGCTGTTCTGATATTGCTGCAGTGGGCACAATAGTGGTAATAATAGGCGAGGCATTAGCAGGGCGTGGGGCAGGTTTGTACGCCTGCCATTGATTGAGATCTGGACGAGGATACCTTTCAGGATGCACAGGTTCTAAAAGAGGTCGCTTTTGATGATCTTTTGAATGATGCTGATATTGCTGCTGATGTTGTTGATGTAAGAGCTGTTGTTGCTGCTGTTGCTGTTGTTGCTGCTGTTGCTGCTGTTGCTGTTGCAAATTAGATGTGGACTCGTTGCCAGCCCCAGCTCCAGCAATAGCAGCAGCATCTGCCAACTGTTGATTACGAGCAACCCAACCTAATTCTTGATCCTCAATGTTGCGAATATCCAGGTAGCTCTGTCTTTTCAGAAATGATTCCATTGCATTGATTGCAGGTGTAGCCATAGCTTCGATACGTCTTTTCTCTACATTTTGAATGGAAACAAGATCGCCATATTTGTTTTCATAGTCGAGGAACTTGAGCCAGATAAGGCCAGCATTCTCTGAAGGCATCGTGGCCAATGTTCTTTCAAATAAGGCACGCGTGTTGTTATCATCATTCATTTCAATCAAGAAATCCAAGTATTCACAAACAAAGTCTGGATTGTCTGCAAATGACTTTTGACCCAAACTAAAAACTTTGCCAGCAATAGTGGCATCTTTTGAGTTGTGATATTCCATCAGAGCGTCAGCGACATACACATGGTAAGTGCAATTAGTGGCTTTACGAGCTCTTGAAAACAAGGAGCGAGCACTCTTGATACCATCAGTGCGACGAGCAAAACGCATGTAATTAATCCAAACCAAGGAGCCAGCACGAGCAATGACTTGTACTTGATCATTTAGCTTCTTTTCAATGGCATCTTGTTCTTTTTTGACATGCTTTTCACGAGAACGCAACTGTTCTCTAACCTCACCATCAATATCGTCGGATAGATTCAAAGATGCTCTTTCGGCCTCTGCCTCTTGATCAAGCTTGCTAATCTCTTGATGTGCTGCCTGCTTCAAATCTTCAATATTCTTGTCCAATGTGCTTACTAACTGATCATAGGCTTGACGTGCATCATCTAATTGACGTCTAGATTCACACAATTCCGCATACGAAAAGTTGAGTAAGAGACTCGTGGGCATAATCTCAATGCCTTGTTTCAGTATAGAAAGTGATTTCTCTGGCTTTTTGAGCTCTAAATAATAACTAGCAAAACTGTACCAGATCTCAGGGTAAAGTCGAAGAACTAGGAATGCTTGTTGGTAAGCATAGGCAACACGATCCATTACAGCAGTTTCGTCTTCAAGTTGCAGAGGATCACTTTTTTCCCATTGGATATAATTCTTCCATAGATCCAATTGAGCAAATTCGTTTGAAGTCCATTTAGGAGGTGCTGCTACGACATTTGTGTTGATATTGTCAGTAAATAAGCGCATCTCACGCAAAGCAGTGCGAGCTGTCATGTAAGCCGATGATTTCTCTCCCAGGAATTTTTTAGCCTTAATAGGTCGATAGTTAGCTTTCTTGTCTTTTAATTCAGCTTGGACAACTTACAGTCAATCTATTCAAATTGTTCTCCCATTGGTCATATTCTTTCCAAAGATGCTCGACGTTATTTAATGGAATTGTAACTGCCTTTTGATAGGCACGACGCATCGAGTCCATCTTGCGCTGTTCTTCCCAAGTATTTGAAGTCTAAATATGATCAGCTAAGTGTGAAATAGGCTTAATTAATGCGTGTATGTTTGTTGTTACCTCTGCAGATTTCAAAAAGTAGATATAATCTGCCCAAATGGGACCAGCATCTTTGTCAAAACCAACATTACCAAGTACATACTCATAGGCTTTTTCAATGATTGCTCTTGCTTCAGGAGTGACAGAAGAGCCACTTTCCCCAGAATTAATTCGGCGGATATAACCAAGGTAAAACTTCCATAGATCAACAGATAAAACAGTTTTAAGACATCGAGTAAATAAAGCTTCGACTTCATTGAAATTTGAGTACTTCAATTCTAATTCAAGATAGGCAAGCCAATGTTTCGGCTATCGTATACACACATGTCAGAACATAATTTTCATGACATCTCCTCATGTTTCCATGCAAAACATCTCTCTCCTCAAGAAAAACTTACCGAAGTAGGAAAAACATTTAAAAAACGTTCGTAGATTTCACGAATCACCTCCAAATCACCAGTCTGTTGAGCATCGTTTATTAGCCATGTCCAAGCTTCAAGGTCATATTTGTTTTCTCTGATTCGAGACTCGTATCGTTCTTTTCTGATGCTGATTTTTGTACTTACAACTGGCTCTGCTTGTTTCTGTTGTTGTTGCTGTTGTTGTTGTTGTTGTTGTTGATGCAGTGCTGCTACAGGGATTTGCCACGAAGCAGGCGCGCTCAAAAATGGAGGAGCAATAGAAGCATCATCTATTTGATTTGAGATACCTTCCATTGGCGTGTACTCTTCTATATTTTCATCGACATTTACATTAGGCGTTGTCGTAGAAGAGGTGGCCTCAGTTGTTTCCATGGTAACTGCAGTTTCCTGATCTGCTGCTGTGGTGGTAGCATATGCTGTAACGGGAGATGCTTCTGATGATTCATTAGTCGCGTTTGGAGATTCTTGTTGCTCAAGAGAAGTAGCAACCTTTTCCTCCTCATTCTTATGATTATCACTCTCCTTGGCATCTACTGTTGTCTCCTCATTGCCAGCGACAACATCAGGAGCAGGAGTTTTTTCTTGCTCATTGATGTCAGTTTCTTCCTGATGCTCTTCTAAGCAAGTAGTTGACATTGGCTCCATATTAATATCCTCAGCAGCTACATTGGCCACTTGAGATGGATACCCTAGTGTCGCATTTTCAAGTTGGTCTGTATCCATTTTCTTTTCAATGATAAACAAGGTAAAAAAAATTTACAAAGAAAAAAATTTTGCAAAAAAAAAAAAAAAAAAACTGATAATGTACCCAAGTTTAGCTTGGTTTGAATGAAAGAGTGTGTTTACACTCTCGGCCACTGTATCCACATACACTACAATCTAGCAGGATAGTGACGTACTAAAACATCTGGAAATTGGTCTCGGGTTTGGATCTTGCGATTAATTGATCTGTCTTTCTCTCTGATGATTTTAATGTATTTCTGATTTATCGAGTAAAAAAAAAAAAAAAAAAAGAAAATGCGTCAATCTGATAATCTCCTTGTGTTGTATACATGAAAATTCTATATAAAGGAGTATACATGTAAAAGGGGATTCTTCTATAGTTAAAGCAGAACTTTTATTTGAGAAAAAGTTGGTCATTTCGTATAAAGAAAACTTGATTTTTTTTCTTTTTTTTGGAATATTTAGCCAACCAACATTTTGTTTCTTTGTTTACTTTTTCTCTCTCTTTTCCATTTTTTCTTTCTTCTTGCTTTTGTTTGATAATTTTACAAAATGTACTCATTGGATTTTGCGGCTCAGGTAAGCCGGATATGTATGGATGAAATCCGAAGAAGAGGTAAAAAAAAAAAAAAAAACAAATGTCAAAATTTAAGCAATGGCGATCATAACATGTAACCATCATTATTTGTGTTAGGTTTGAGAGAACGCAAGATATTGCGTAAATCTGGTGAGTTGTGTGTTTTCTCTTTTGATTGTTTCCCCTATCATCTCTCCTCCCCGCCTTTTTGCTTTTTACAAGAGAGAAGGGGACCAATTTCTCCCTTCTCCTTCCTCAATCTCTCTGTACCCCCTTTTTGGTTGTGGAAATCAACATCTTATTTCACTCCTCTGAAAATAGAATGATGATTTTGCAAGTACATTTGATTTTTTAAAGAATATCTGTAACGATGTAGCATACAAATCCTTTTTCTAGTATCCTTCTCCTTGATCTCCTATTTTACTAACAAATCTCTTTTCTCTTGTTCACATAGTTCCCAACAGCGTCTTGCTGCTAAAAGTCTTTCGAAAGCAAAACTGCACTGCTGATGATCTCACACACGTCAGCATCCATTCTGTTGCGACACTGATGCAAGACACTTTATGGTGCTGTCAAGAGCGAATCGTACCCAAGAAAGTATGGAGAGTGATTAATTACGAAAGTAAGTTGCGTCAGTCGATTGATCAAGAAGCATCTCATACTTATCCAACATAGCTTGCACTTTGAACGATCTTTCACAGTTTATATCAAAAAGAGGACAAGATATACTAGTGGAAATATTGGACTTTCTTGTTCAAGTAATGCGATATAAGGATGACAATCAAATGGATGCTTATCATTTAGGTGAGGCCATGGGCAAAGTAACGTTGGGACCCACCGACTGTGATCCAATCATTGCAGAGAAAGCAGGCCATTTCTTGACGCGCATGATCATCGAGCATTCTAAAACGATCCATGGAGAGAAAAAGCGACTTTTATTCAGGGTTGATTCAGGATTTGCTTGGCCACCATTACCCATTGTAACAAAGAAACTCCCCATGTCCAAGTCAGAGGCTGCTCGAGCCAAAGCCAAATCTTACAATCGCCTGATTACAAAGATTCACAAGAGAAATTTTGACTGGATGTCTAATGCTAATGTTGCTCTTTATGCCATGCTGGAGGATGATTATGAGCCAGAACCTTCAGATTCATTTGCTGAACCTTATTTGTCTATTTTCTCCAAACATTTGGACCCCTCGCAAGCTATTTTGTCTCCTGTTTTGTTTCGTCTGGTCACTGAAGCTAGTAAAGCCATCGAGCCTATTCCTCAAGATCCTTTTGCCGGCTCTTACCTGTTTGGAGGAGGAAAAAAACTGATTGCTGCTGGTAGAGTTCACCCGATTGAGACGCAAATCAGTGTTGCATTTGACGACTTTATGCCTTTGCTTCGAAACAACATTGCTTCTAACTATCATGATGCTGCATCTCAATCGAATCATAATGAAAAGGGTCATCATAGCAAATCACATATGAACATTATCAATTCATCTCTTTCTCATATGAAGCTCAACCTTAGAAAGCACAAGTCTCAAGGTATGAATAGCCAACAACAGCAGAGTAATGATTCCATTCTTGAAGAACCTCAGGTTCAGGTTCAGGTTCAGGCTCAGGCTCAGGCTCAAGCTCAGGTTCAGGCTCAGGCTCAGGCTCAAGCTCAGGCTCAGGCTCAGGCTCAGGCTCAGGCTCAGGCTCAGGCTCAAGCTCAAGCTCAGGCTCAGGCTCAGGCTCAGGCTCAGCATCAAGCTCAACAACAAACTCAACATCAACATTCTCAACCTGAGTCAGTTCAGTCTACACCTCCTTTGCCAACATCTGCTACTACAACCAGTAGTACTATATTGGACAATGCCAGTGATACATACACCAACAGCAACAAGACACTTTATTCTACAGAAGAATATAATGCATCTAACGCCAGCAGCGGCAACAATAAAGGGAAGCACAACCAAGTAAAGAGCATGATGAAGCGAGTCATCAAAATGGGAACCATTGTTCCAATCAAGAAGACAGCGCAAGCGTCCATTTACTGAAAGAAGAAATAAAATAGGCCTTTCCCCTTTGTCATTGCCACACCACCACTACCACTACCACTACCACTACCACTACTCCTTTCCATCGCAATCACTATATTTGAGGTTTCCGGGCAAGACATTTTCGTAAAGCACCTACCCACATCCACACTGCATTTTATTTACTACAACTATCTATCTACTCCTTAATTCCTCTTTATATCTTTTTTTGTATTGCAACGTGTATAGCGTTCTACTTTATTAATCATTATTCGAAATAAACAAGTTTATTTGCTTTTATAAAAATCACAAATTTTGTAGTAACTGTTGGAGTTATAAAAAAAAAGGGGGGGGGGAGAGGGTTTCCATGTTGAAATGGCCGACTTTCTTGTTGCGCGCACTGATTACAAAGCTACAGATGTCTGGTTTGTTTTGCATTTTTCATTGTTCAATTGTGTCTACAAAAGGCTGGTCTAAATTGCATATCTTGTTGCTTTACTGCGCTTGTTTATTTTTTCCACCGACATTCTTCTTCCCTCGTGCAACAATGGAACTATGCAGACGACCACCATATAGCAAAACAAAACTGCGGGTATTCAATCCCTTTATCAATGCTGCAATCAATCAATCAATCAATCAATCAACAGCCATTTGCGCAAGAAAGAAAAAAAAGTGCGAAGGCAGGATAGAAGAGAAATCACTATGATCGGTACAAAACCTTCTGCTGAGTGAAATGAATTCGTAGTAACGAGTTGAATGGTACGCACAGACCTTTACTACATGATTTTTGCTCCAAATGTACTTTTTTGCAAGTTCAAGACATACACCCCTGTATCCCCAGCATAATGAAAAATAGCTTGAGTTTGCATGTCGAAGTTCAATGTACCCTTGTATTTTTTTTTTGTTTGTGCATTACGCAATCTGATGTCTATACATTCAAAACAACAACAGCAACAAAAACAACAACAGCAACAAAAACAACAACAGCAGCAGCAGCAGCAGTTTGTACAATTGAATGACCTCTTGAAATATATAAATCATATAATAGGTAAAAAAAAAAATACTGTTAGGAGTGCAAGGATTCAAGAACGTATTTGTACGACATTAACAAAGCACATCTCCTGATTTGACTTTAGCCGACTGACCTAGCAGCTGCTCTTGTTATACATATATGACAAGTTGGTACAATTATGTCTTGTTTTTCTACACAGAGATGTGAGCCGATGGCCCTTGTCTCGTTCTAATTTTAAAAAAAAGAATCTCAAAGTGTACATTTCTAGTATATTATTTACAAGAAATCACAACTCCCAAGTAACACATGAGCTAAAATAAGATCCCATTGAGAAAAAAATTTGGACACTTGTTTTGCATTGCTTCACGATGGGTCCGGAAATAGAGGCAATAAGGAGGAGCGTATAAAGACGATTTGCATCAGCATACAAACAATAACAAGTTATTCTTTGTATCATTAAGGAGATTCGAATCAAGCAAAATATTATCATTGTCGTGTGTTTGGTGACCCCAACAGAGAAGCATTTTCCCACCAAACTCTGATCATTCTTGTTTGTCAGACAGTACACATTGTACAACTTGTAACCGCATTTTTCTATCCTTTCAATGAAGGAAGCATCTGGTTCATTATGACCAGATTCAAAGGCTACCAAAATACTTTACCAAACTAAAGAGATATCAAGGCTAAATGTATAAAACATAAATCGACATCATTTGACATGTATCTGGAGTCATCTTCTGATTATGCCCCCTTTTTTTTATTATTATCGAGAATTGCTTATCCACCACTGACATTTTAGATTTAAATTGATGGCCAGTGTGTCACTCAAGAATGATCGAGAGTTGGCATGCATAGCGTGATGAATATAGTTTTTATTTATATCATTATCAGAATCGTCATCATCATACATCATATATAAATAACAATATCATAAAAAAGAGAGCAAGAGGGGGGGGGCGAGAGAGCGAGAAAACGAAAGAAAAAGGTAGCGATTGGAATGAAGGGCATTACATAACAGTAAAGAAGAATAATATACACATAAATAAAGAAGGATACAAAAAGAGAATATACAGAGAGTAACGACGAAGGATTCAAGGGATATGTGAGGGATAATATATAATAGGTAATAGCAGTTATATAATAATAATAAAATAATGTATAGTAAATAGGATATAATATGAAATGGGGTAATATATAAAGGAATAAAGAGAGTGTGTATTGTGTTTATCGCATTGATAGCTGGTGGTAGTGATCATTTGGATTCATCAATCTTGTTCTTTGGAATCTGCTTGCATGTTCTTGATCTTGTTGTTCAGAGTAGTAGTGATGAGGATGATGATATGGCTGTTCATGTTGAAGATACTGATGATGGTGATGGATAGATGGATGGTAATGATGATAATGCTGAGGAGGAGACAGGTGCTCCCTGGTAGGGCTAGCAAAATCTCTCTGATAAGTGTAGAAATCGTGTCTACGACGTCTTGTTGGCTCCATAAAAGCACTAGCTGCAGGCTGCTGATGATGATTGACCATTTCAGGATATGCCATCATTTGGGCAGTCAAGTTCTCAGACTCCAGCATAGGTTGCAAGATACGGCGTCTTGCGTTGATAAACCAGTTGCTGATTTGATTCACGGTAAGTCCTGTATGACGAGCTAGATCAGCCTTTTCTTTTTCAGCAGGATAGGGGTGCTTTTTGTGTTGAATGAGCCATTTGCGAAGAAATTCAGTAACTTCTTTAGGAAGATTGCCTCGACGTCTTTTAACAGAAGTGTCTTTAGTATTACCAGCAATAGCAGTAGTGGTAATGGCATTAGCAATAAGAGGAGTAGTCATGGAACAAGTTGGACTGATGGGTAAAGAGGATATGTTACATGGAGCCGACTTGGAATTGGAATGACTTTTACTCATCATTGAGTAGTACTTTTCCTCTTCAATGGTAGTATAGTAGTTGCTGTTGGCAGTAGTTTTAATAGAAGGCACTTCTATCATCCTTTGATAGGACGGATGTTCAATAGTGGCAACGCTATCACCCGAACTTGAGCTTGATGAGCTGATGTTTGATGTTGTACTTGTGCTTGGAGAAACCTTAATATCTTTATCCAAGTAATCTATGTGCTTTGTTAGTCAGTGTGCACTGATTTTTTTGTACTACATTGTACGCAAAAAAGAGTAATTACCGGCTTCAAATTCAGTATTGTGTTTTTCATTCCAAAATTGTGCATTGTGTTCAAGCATTTCATTAGTTTTTTCACGATGGCGATCTATGGCCGTACGATCATATTTTTTGTTGGCGTTCAGCTTCTGCTCAAGTTGCTCTGATGGGCTGTCATGGTAGATGATCAAAGGGCAAAATTGCCTTATGCCACGCTGAGAAGATGGCATTACTGCGATATCAGAGTGCTGGTTTGGGCCAAGTTAAATGTTTGCATTCGCTATATCAAATATAGCTTACCTTTACAAGTGCGCTTGTCATTTTGTACTTTGTATAATGAAAAGAGAAAACTAAGTATATATATATAAATATATAAAAACTGGAAAAGAAAGGTGTCTATTTTCGTTACCAAAGTGAAAAAAAAAAGCCATGTATTTATACAAATTTTTTTGCACCTGATAGATCTTTGACTTGTAGAGTAAAATAGAGTAGTACAATCAATTAGCTTTATATATATCAAGTATACATGGAAAATCTCGCCCGACCTACTTCAAGGAGGTGCTTGAATAAGTTGGTTGGTGCAAATGGGGGTCTAATGTAAAAGTATGTAT
>MU619307.1:127140-140267 GCA_025201805.1 Parasitella parasitica
AAAAAAAAAAAAAAAAAGAATGTTACTCAAAAGATTGAAACAGATGATTCATTAGAGAGTAGTATCACTCTATTACAACTCGTTTAGCCTTAATTGAGATTTGTACAATAGTTAAATACTATGAACTGCATGCCAAAAATAACCATTCTTTCTTTGTTCAAGAGTGTCTCTTGATGTGCCTGGAGAAGAAAAAAAAAAGTTGGTTGAGAACAGCAATATCTAAATGTTTCATCCCTAAATTCGCAAAGGGGCAAATTTTTTGTTCTCTTTACTACTCGTAAATCCGCCAACAGGTTGCCACTGATTTCAGAAAGTGGCTGCATTTTCTTGGAGATAATTTGGTTAAATTTGATTCTAATTTAGATCAAACATCTTGGTTTTGCATATCATACAGTATACCCACATAATGTATTGAAATACAAACTTGATATATATGATCGCCTGACGTTTTGCCTTGAACGACACACTCGGCTTTGGTATCCCGGGAAGAATAAAAAGCATGTTTCGTTATAGATTTGATCAAGTCGAGTGCAAAAAATGCTTGTACAGCGAGGGCTTATCTGGTAATTAAAAGCACGGACCAGCTGATTACTTTCAAATATGTATGTAATGTACCTGAACAAGATGTATACCTTTACTATACATTTTTAATCGTAATTCCTTGAACACAAATAAATAGTTTTCTCATGTAAGCAAGGGCATGCACCTTCATTTATATATTTTTACACACATCAAGAAAATGATCGTAGCAGACATAGAGTTTCAATGTGACCTATGGTTTGATGACACAATGACAAACAAAATTGAAACCCAAGTATAGCTGAAGATGATGGAACCTCTTACTTCAGCATGAGTACATCCCCTACCCCTTTAACTTCGCGTTTCTCTCTCCCTTGAGGTAAACAAATGTAATTCGCCAGTTTACACAATATTTACGCAGTATATACTATACAAACATCTCTGCAATCCATTAAGGGACATGTATAGTCTATGTATATACAGAGAAAGAAAGAAAGAAAAAGGGGACAAGCAAGTACAGAAAAAGGGGGTTTACATTATATTATACAAGCAAACCTGAACGGGGTATGGCGGGAGGAAGCAAAAAAAAAAAAGCTTATTGTACATTTAGAAAGAGAATATAAGATGTTAATCGATTGTATCTAGTGCGTATATGTGTACACATTAAGAAGGGGACTTCCCTGATATCGTATTCTGTTAAATAAATGTAAAAATTGTACGTGTTAATAATCTAAATCAAAGGTTACATTTGACATTCATCACAGGTTCTCTACGGATGCTGTATTGAGTTTTCACGGGCTGAATCGATTGACAAACTATCTTTTTTTTTGTAACATTGGGGTTATTGCAAACATTTGCTTGAATGTGTATATGCTGTTTGTTTATTTAACTCCTTGTTTAAAAAAAAATCGTACATTTAGCTGCTTGCATGAATTATTATGATAAAAAATGATGACTTGCTTGTATGTGTGTAAATACATAAAGATTTGGGGATATGTGTTATGAAATATACAGTATATCACCTGCTTTTCTTTTTTTTCTCTCTCTCTCTCTCTATTAATTCCCTCATCATTGCACATTAACAAAAACTAAACAATAATAGCAGTTAACATACACATACACATACTTTATGACAATGGGCAAGGCAAGTAAGCTTCTATTATCTTCTAATAACTTGATGCATTTAGAATGCATAGAGAACACGTTCAAATGCCTTAAAAAAGGACAATAATAGATCTTCCTTAATGCATTATAGAAAGAGCCACGTGCGATTCAAAAAAAATATGTAGTAGTAAAAGATGCTTTGCATCTAGAACAGCAGTATCAAAACACTTGAAAAATTCAAAAAAAAAAGTTGTTTATTTATGATGTATACGCATCACTTGATATCTCCTTCATTCTTTGCTTTTAATGTCAATAAATCCCTTTCTTTTTCATTTATATATATGTACAATCTACACATTTCCCTTATTGCGCACATGACATTTTTTTTTTTGAAGTGGACCTGAGTCAAACTGTGGTCATTCATGTCTCTTTTACATTATCAAAGGTTAAACCTAACTGGGTCAATAAAAAAAAACTAGCATTTTTTAATCCAACAGCATGCTGTTACCTTAGGCTTGATTAAAAAATGATACAATTTTTTTTTCCTTCTGCCTTCTTTTTTTGATCTGTGGTTCCTGGTTGCTATGGGCAAAAGCATTTGGTGCCTGGTTGCTATGGGAAAGTTGAAACTCAGTGCATGAATTTGATTCTTGTCATCTGCTCGTAGCTTTTCAATTGATTTTTGGTGCCAAAACAGTTTTTTTCAGTTTTTATTTTATTTTTGTTAAATCTAAGCATAAATACAGAACAAAAACTTTAATTTTACTTCTGTACATAATCAATAGTACCGATGCAACGGGAAATTCGTGATTATTTATTTATCTTTATCATTCTAGGTATATATAGTAGGTCTATGCGTAAATATATACAAGCAGCAGGAGTGACACACGCATTTTTCCTTTTTAAAAACACATGAATTTCCTCTTTGATAAAACTTCTTCCAATTGTTTTTCTAGTTTCAATCTGGCGCGTTCAGCTTGTGCATATTTTTCCTTTTCTTGATTCAACTTATCTTGCAGATTCAACATGTCATCATGAGTTACCATTTCACTGATTTGTTTATGACAATCATTTAATTGTTTTTCCAATTCCAATAAAAAGGAAGAAGAGGGGCCTTGTTGTTGTGAAATAGCTCCCGATCCATCATTATTGTCGTTATTTTCATCAGATGATTTACCTTGTGTTGCCATGTTGGTTGCTTTGGCTGCTTTTTCCACTGCTTTGGATTTGGCTTCAGCTGTGTTGGCTCGAAGTATTGACATATCCGATCGTTTCCTTTCATTTATCAAAGTATCCATTAATTGATGTCGATCGTTCAATTCGTACAGCTCAAGCAACTGGTGAACCAATTCTTCACTGAGTTGTAAATCTTCAATACGGTGTGTCATTCTGTCTATTTCTTTTTCTAATTCTGATGATAAAAGTGTGTATTCAGAATTTTCTTCTCGCAGTTGTTGTATTTGCATTTCATTTTTAGAACGATTTTCACGTAAACTCTCAAGCTCCCGTGTTAACGCGCTAATGGTTGTTGTATTTGTGTTTTGATCGTTGTTTGTGTTGATCAGCTGCTCTTGTTTCTTTTTTTCTTGTTGCTCCTGTTGCGTTTGTTTATCATCAGCAACATTTGTTATATTAGGATACGCCAACTGTGGTAATAGCTCATCGTGTCTATCATGTGTCGTTTTGGTAGTAGTAATACTTGTAATACCAGATAACATCTCGTATTGAAAATTTCGTTGTTTCTGATTAGCTGCCACCAATGCACCTGCGTTATCTGACATTTCTCTCTGATGTCGTATGCTTAGCTCAGTCAACAGTGCATCATGCTTGCCATTTAGTAAAGCTAATTTCGTGGCAAGATCTTTATTCTTGCTGATTTCATTTTGTAGCTGAATCTGCAGGGGAGATGCTTGGCTTTTTAATAGTGCTGAATTATTAGATTGTGCATTAGCAGTTTGTGATTCCAAAAGAGCAACCTTTTTTGATACACGGTCATTATTGTTGTTGTTGATATTGTTTTTTTGGGGCTGTTGTTCAAATGGTACTGAGGTTGTTTGTGACACTGACATATTCACTAATCTAGATTGTAATGCAAACAACTCTTCTTTGAATGCTCTCTCTTGTTCATGAAGGGCATTTGAAAGCTGCGAATTTTCATCTTTATAATCATTCAACTGAGCTTTCAAGTCACTGATGACTTGAATTTGCTCGTCAATGTATATTTTGTGCTGAAACTTAACGTGAGACAGTTGGTCCATATGCAATTGCTTCAGTTCTTCTAAGGCTTGTAGTGAATGCGTTTGCTCTTTTAGGGTGCAGGATAGTTTTTCATTTTCATCTTTTTGCTCGTTCAATTCTGCTTGCATTTGTTGTAATATACGATGGCTGTTGCTCACCTTCTCATCAAGGACAGTTTGATGGTGTTCATTGATATTAACTAGTTGCTCTTGATTGTCTTTTTTCAAATTTTGAATAGCCTGCTCTTGGTCTCCCAAAGCTGCAGTCAATTTCATGTTTTCAGACTTGTGAGCAACTATTTCAGCTTGAGCTTGGTTTAATAGATCTTGCCTATGATTGATCTTTTCTTGAACGTATTCTTCATGATGAGCATTTACTTTCTTGAGTTGCTCAGCATGCAAAGTACGCAGATCCTGCAATTCCAGTTCCAATATAGTGATTTGCTCTTCTTGACTTTCAACCAGTTGTTTATGTTGTGATTGTATATAATCAACATTAGTTGAATGAGACAACGTTAGTCTCTCTAATTTTGCCTGTAATTCCTGACTCTGCTTTTGTGAGATTTCTGCTTGCTCCAACTTCACTTCTCGTAATCGCTGACTATGGCTGGACAAAATTTCTTGGTGCAAATCTTTTGCACCTTCTAATTCGCTTTCCAATCCTGAAATTTGATCTTCTAGCTCGCAAATAGCGTCCTCATAATTCTTTGATAGAATTAAAACTTCTTTTTCATGATCTGCGTGCATTTGCTCTTGAACAGCTTTGCTCTCTTCTAGCTGTTGTGAAGCTCTTTCGAAATTTGCTGTTAATGCCGTTATATCTTTGCCATGATTGTTCAAGGCGGCTTGATGCTTGAGTTTAAAGTCATCGAGTTCTTTTTGTAGTATGGAAATTTGAGTTTTTAGTTCCTTGCTGGATATGTCAAATTGTTGCGTCAACTGCATAATGTGTTCCTTGTGAGTTTCAAGTATTTTTTCCTGTTCCTGATAATTATTGGTTTGTGCACTTTTGGTCTGGTCTTCTAACTTTTGCTCCAATATCAATAGCTTTTGTAACGCCTTTTCTTTATCTAATTGAGTTTCCTCAAGCAATGTATTGATTTCCTTAATTTTTGCCTCCATACAATGCTCAGCAGCAGCAGCTAATTTGGATTGATGCTCATCTACAAGATTTGCGTTGTCTTGCGTATAATTAGAGAATGCCGGGTCAAGTTTAGCAATGGTGTTGTTTTCGGGTATATCTACATTAGCAGCAGCAGAATCCTTTTCCAATAGCTGCAGCTTCTTTTGCAACCCATCATGAGTGATCTTCAAGACTGTCAGTGAAGCCAATGTTTCTGCCAGACGCTTTTGAAGGAAGCTTGATTGCTGGTTTGATTCGTCAAGCTGAGATTGTAAATCTGATAAACTTTCCTCGTTTTGCTCAAGCCGCAATATATACTGCTCTTTGTCATCTAAATCAAGCACTAACTTCTCTATATCTTGTTTTAATCCATTATGAGCTAACTTCCAGTGCAATGATTGCTTCTTTTCAGCAGCCAAGCGCGCTTTGAGTTCTTTTTGAGGATCGCCGTTTTCGGTTTCTCGTGTGCAGGAGGGCACATTTAATTTTTCAAAAACCTGATCTGCCTCTCTTGTAGTCTCCTGGTCTGATTCCGTACACTGTAGCTGAAAAATTCGATCATTAGCAGTGGCTAGTTCTTTCTCCAGCTCCTGAATGCTTTGTCTTGCAATATCGAACTCAGAATCCTTGATAGCCATCTGTTTAGTGTAAGACTGAAGGCGATGCTGAAGACCTTGAATTTGGTTTTCAAAGTTTAGCTTCTCTTGCTCATACTTGTCTTTTTCTTTAGCCTGTGCTATTTCTTTGCCTAAATCTAACGATTTACAAACACTGGGGGGTTGCACAATTGCTGAAGAAGACTCTCTCTCCATAAACTCCAGTTGCTCTGATGTTTCATGATAACGTTGTAAAACATCATCCAGCTCTTTGACGGTTTCTTTATGATCATGTTGCAAACGGTCCAGTGTTAATTGTAAGCGGTTAGCTCTGTCAGCTTCTTCTTTTAGACGTATCTCGGCTTGCAGCAAATTTAATGCAGCTATAGAGGACGCTGTTTCGGTCTCATCTGCAAAGCTTTTGCGATTTTTGGATATTTCTACATTATTGTGCATTGAAGATCGTCTGCTTTGTAGTTCATCTTGCAATAAAGTATCGTTAATTTTGGTGGTGTCTTTGTTGCTTCTGGACTCGACAAGACTATGGCTGCTCATACGACGATTTTCATTCTGCAACTGACTAATTTGCAGTTGTAGAGAATCTCGTTCTTCTTCCAAATCCTTGTATTTTGCATTGATTTCGTCTAATTCTTTCAAAATCAGTTTTTCGGTGCTTGTGTTAGATGCAGTTTTGGATAGTCGTCTTAATAGCTCTACGTTGGTGCGTTCCTTTGCTTCAATCCTAGTTTCAAGATCCTCTACAGACGCTTGAAGACGAGCACGCTCTACTTCTCCTGCGGCTAATCTCTGTTCCAACTCGATTATGTATTGCTCCGTGTTTTCATCTGTCTCTTTGAACTTCATTATGCGATTCTTAAGTTCGTTGAGCATATCCTGATCTCTGGTCGTTTCCTTTGCAGAATTCATTAGCTTCGACTCTAATTCTTGAATGTAGCTTTCGTTACTATGCTCACGCTCCAACACTTTACTGAGACGTAATCGTAATTCAGTGATGCTCGACTCTTGGGTGCGAATAAACCCCTCCAATTGCCCAATTTTGACTTGTTGTTCTTCATACCCCGTATCAGAATGATGTAGAGCAGCTCTTGCTAATGCCAATTGTGATTCAAGCTTAGCGACGCTTTTTTCGTACTCTTCAATGACAGGTTCGACTAAATGTTGAAAATCCACTTGCTCTTCTTTATTAGACCGCGTCATAGATTCCAGTAATCGAACACGCTGCAACTCTTTCTCAACGATGCGATTTCTTTCGCGTGTCACTGATGCTTCTCCATCGAGCTCTTCCAATTGTCTCTGTAGATCAGAGATCAAGAGCCGCTGTTCATGATAAGTATCTTCTAACGAGGGTGACGTGTTTGAAGAAGATGTACTTGATATATCGTCCAGTATAATGTCTTCATTGCCAGGAGTAACAGATATGTGCGGTTGATTTGCTGTCGATTTACCGCTACTGTGTATTTTCAGATAATTCAATTCGTTTTTTAGCTTCGCAATCATTGTACGCAATAGTTCAATGTTTTCTGTAGTCATCCATTCTTCAACTTGATTCTTTTCGGATCGATTTTTGATGTTTCGCGCACGATTTGCGTATTGCAGCGTGTTTAGTGTTTCAGCCAAATTATACTCTACAGGACTAGCGCAGGCAATCATTAACGTAGTAGCACTTCCACCTAAAGAATCTTGTAATAACCGTGTCAATTTGGAGTCTCTGTAAGGCACATGCGGATTCTTTTTAGAAGGATCTCCTAATGCAGAAATAACGTTGCCTAAAGCAAGTAGACCTGCATTAATATTAATGCCTTCCTTCCGACGATCGCCTTCTGCTGCAGTCCTTTTTAGCTATAGGCACGGAAATGAGTCCAACTGTCAAGTCATAGAATACTGTACATGTGTGTATATACTTACTCTTTCACTACCAGCTAAATCAACAAAATGAAATTTAGATGTAGTAATGAGCCATTCACCTTCATCGTGTTGCTGGCTATTCTGAGAAGTATTGAATAATCGCGAATTTGACATTGGCGTACTAGATCGCATGCTTAGGGAGCTTGCAGGTCTTGATTTTTTGGAGCTCTCCGAGGTGGCTGAAGGAATCCATTTTTCTTGCTTCAATGAGACTGAAAAAATAGCATGAGATCGGGATGATTTTTCGTTCATGTCTGTTGCACCAGTTGCCCTGTTTTGAGTACCTTGCTCCAGATAACTATTACAGAATGATATTAAAATTCTGCTAGTGTCTTATGGTTTTGTTTACAATTCATCCTACTATAAAACATCATCTGTGCTGTTTACTAGCACTTCTTTTACGCCAGTCCAATATATTCTACCTTTTGTATCTTCACGGATTGTGATAGGAGGTAGCTCTTCGATCGGAGCGGTATTGAGTAAATCATGTAGATCCTCATTGTAGATTTCAATGAACGATACCTTCACGGTGAATTTAGAATTGTGTTGGCTATGGTTGCTATTGTTGCTATGGTTGCTATGGTGAGCATGAGGGACGTGGCTGCTACGGTTGACTACTTTTGATTTAGGTCTTAGCCGACTGCCGCTTTTCGTCGACGCAGAGGTAGACGATGAAATAGATGTTGTAGGGGAAATAGATCTGCTGGATAAATTGTTGCTGTTTAATAAATCAAACAGTAATGCCATCGATCTGGGTACAATGCCTTCATCGAATGAATTTATCCCATTGCTATTTGCTGCTGTGCCCATAGTGTAGGTCTTTCCGGAAGATGTTTGACCCTATATATAGATATATATCCAATTTGTAAATGACACTAAAATACAAGTTTTTTATATGCAATATTTACATAGGCAAGAATTGTGATGTTATAACCTATATTTACAACCAATTTACTAAATACACTTCCCCTGAAAAAATCAAAAAAAAAAAAAAAAAAACCTGCTAACCTTCTATGAATTTTCGAATCAAGCTGTCGCCCAATGCTGTAAATATCTCTTCTTGAGTACTCGTTGTTCCAAATACATGGTCAAATGTGAAGAGCTTATTTTGAGGCACAATTTGGACAGTCTTATCATGTATTTTCAGAACATCGTCATTCGCAATATTGGCGAAACGAGGTTGATTGCGGTCGCGGTTGGTTAACGGTCTGATTCGAAGTGCTATAGTGCATGCATTTCAATTTGTTAGAATGAATAGTGTCTCAAACATTACATGTAGGTCAACAAACATATACTTGCCTACTTGAACTGCTGTTGTAGTTGCAGCTGTAATCGCATTGCTGTCTTTAACCATCTTTTGGTATGATATGTTGTGTATGAATGGTAGACCCAACTTTTGCTGCAATTTTGTGAACTACAACAACCCTAAAACTGATTGTTTATCAATCGGAGATTGTTGGATGTAATGGTAAGGAAGAAAGCGAGAAAAAAGAGAAAGAGGGATAATATAATTATCGTAAAAAACAGTTTTTGGCTGAGGTTTAACAAGTGATGACACAAGGAAGTGTGTTACAATATTGATCTTCATATAACCACTACCATGAGAAACGCACATACACGTCTATGCACACACAAAATATATATAATTAGGCCAAATGAATATTTGCAGCAGAGACGGCAGTATCAATTAGTTTCTGTCTGCTTCTAATTAAAAATTACAAGATGTATTTATAATGAAGATGCAAGCGCCCCTTTCACCCAAACAATTAATACAATTACATTAATAAATACATCAGTGCGGCATTGTACAAGTGCATTGTTAGAAACAGCACCTTGATCTGCGCAAGTTTTCTTTTTGACTTTGTCTTGGGGCTTTGGTTGAAACATAATGAAAGTTCTTGTAAGATGCATAAAATGTTGTCTTTTAATACAATGCTAATCTAGAAGAAAGTGCAGAGAGTGGAGGGCATGCACAAAAAATAAAAAGATGCTCGAAACAGAGCGTCTTTAATTTAAAGTGTGGTGATTGCATTAATCAACGTATGCGGCCTACTCGCTGCCAAAGCATTTTATCTTGGGGCATATGTGTTTTCAGACACTAACCAACAACAGATTTATGGCTATTATGCAGATGTTTTAACAAAAGGAGACTACTAATTTACTAGGATAACTTACACTTCTTGTTGGAAATTTTGTCTTTCTTCTTCTTTTCAAGCTTCTTGCTGGCGTACAGCAGCTCTGCACGGCGCAATAATTGAGTGTAAAGGTTCAAACGGTTCATAATTCCTTGATTCTTTAGAGGATTCTTCTTTTGAACAAATGGTCTTTTTGTATACTTGGCCATTGCGGGACGAACAACAGACTGAATTTCATCAGAATTGATCAAACGAGATACATCAGGATTAGTCATGATATTATCTGGAAGTTGATAATCCTTCTTCATTGATGAAGGAGTTTCGTAAGTGCCATACAACTCATCTAAATGAGTAAAAGCACTCTCTGTCCAGATGATAAAACGACCAAGATGACCGCCAGGAGCTATTTGCAACACATTCAAATGACGGACATTGACCACTTCAACTCCAGGAATATTACAGAAGGCTCTGACGAGACCATTATTTTGATTATAGGCAATTAAAGGACCACAACGTGATGGAAATGACAGTTAAGTAGCTTTCCCTGACTTGCACGCATTTTGCGAGAACGCATAACCTTTTCAACATCATTATACGCATGGATAGACTTGAGGGTTTCAACAGCCTCTTTTGTGCAAACCAAGGATTCAATTTTGTCTTCTACAACAAGAGGAATTTCTTCAATTTTACTAATTCGATGACCACGAGCCATAATAAGAGAAGGGAGGCCAGATGCAGCCAAAGCAGATACAGTAGCAAATCGTCTTTGGTTTACATTGATCTTGACATGCCACTGGCGCATAACTTTGGTAGGGGTAAACATACGGCCTCCACGACACATGTTGCCAAATGCTGCTTGTCCTGCACGACGAGTACCCGAACCATTGACTCGAGGAATACGAGCAACTGCTCGCCCAGTACCCCATGAACCAGCAGAGGATTGTTCACCAGACTTGTCAGAAACAGCATATGTTTGACGCTTATTCTTGGCCATATTTGTGTGGACAAAACGAATAATGTCAGGGCGAATAAGGGCTCGATAGGCGGAGGGAACAGGAATAGCATTTGTAACCATGTCACTCTTTTGAACAGAATAAACATTAATCACAGGTCTACTAACAGCTAAAGGATACTTTTCGGATATGAGTATATGCGCGTGTATAGTTCAGTGTATGTCTATTGATATTTACCATGTATTTACTATTAGTCGATGTTGGTTACGGTTCTGTTTATTCAAATTGCTATATTTTTCTCCTTTAACAATAAATCATAATGCAATGATTTAGCGTCCAGCAAAACTTGATTTTTCGGGGAGCTGAGGAGTGGTAAGGGGCGTAGTCGTTGAGTGGTCAAATTATGGTTTCAGATCAATCTGATAAGATATGGAATGTGTAGCTTGGGTTTTGAAAACGCTTGTTTATTTAAATGTAACAAGAGGTATTGTTAAATTCAAAGGGATCAAAATCGGCGTACCTGAAATCAATGGCACAGGCATTGCGGAAATGCCACCCAATAAATGATCAGCATCAATGTGATCTTTGGATGACAGTAGAAATATATGCATTCCAACCTAATGCGACAACGTTTGTCATCATTAATCGATAATTCAATAGTGTAAAATAAAAGTTGGCAACTTGAACTGCAGGCCAAATCTATAGAATAAAGATAAATTAAAAAAAATAAACGCATAATTAAATATAAACCATGCCTTGAAAGCAATTATCGGTGTATATTTATATAGCAGACTAACATCGGAATAATATATACCAAGAATAATGTTGATTTGACAGTTTCTAAACGCTTTATGCATTCATCTACCAGAAAAACCGATTATAGATGCCATCTACTTAATGTTCTGATGGCCAAGCCAGTTTTGGCCCTGCAATCCTGAGAGGATTCAATCTGATTGAAATAAATAAACGCGGTGTTAGTATCAGTGTCGTGCCAAACAAGCGTAATATGCTCACGTTCTCTGATAGTTTTATAGCATTTGAAGAGTGCCTTTTTTTGTTTCGAAATATTACTACAGAGAATGGGCGTGCTTCTACAAAAATTGAAATGTATTTGGTGCACTTTTAATTCTTTTTTCATCACAAGTTTTACTTTATTCTATGGACCAATTTATTTTTGAAGATAGATGTGGAAATCTCTGCGATGAGCAGGGCGCATCAGTTGCTGTTATTGACATGGAAGATGACAAGGATGAATACCCTTTGGCCAATATAACCAACTTTGGTGAATATATGGACCTGAAGCCACCAGAAAAGCCAATTAAGATAAGTAAGGCAAAACAAGAGGACTAAAGTATAAAACGGGAGATACCGAAAAAAAAAAAAGACATCGCTCATACAGGAGTGAAGATAAAGCCTTGTTTTTTTTTCGTTTATGAGAAGCAACTGAGCATTCGCGCAGCCTGTAAAATGGTCAAAATTCCCTCCCAGCACTGGTCAAAGCTGGTACAATAAGGGCGTGGAGAGTTTGGAGAAAGATCACAGAAAAGAAGTCAGCTTGGCTGGAAGGCCACCCAAGCTTCATGAAGAGCATAAAGAATTTTTGATCAGCATGGTAGATGAGAAACCAGATCTGGGTTTGGATGAAATGATGGAGCAATTAAGCGCTCAGTTTACAAATCTCAGGATCCAGAAATCTGCTTTACACGAGTTTCTTACTGAGAAATGCCAAATTTTTCTTAAAAGGGCTCACTTCCACCCTGTAGAGCGAAATAGTCTCACGAAGATTGAAGAGAGATACAATTAGGTCAAACAATTGCAAGAAACCGACATGGATTTTGTAAGCAATTGCGTCTTTATTGATTAGGCAGCATTTCATATCAATATGAAGCGCAACTATGCATGATCAGGTAAAGGAAAGAGGGCTATTGTAACTGTCCCCAAAACTCGGGCAAAAACTACAACAATCATCGGGGCCACCTTTGGCATTGTTAACGTTAAAGTAAAGCTTCCAAAAGTTATAGCACCCTCAAAAAAAAAAAAAAAAAAAAGAAAAGCTACAAATGGCCCTGTCCAAACCCAATCAGGTAAGGGAGGAACTGTCACTGGGCATTACTTCAATTTTCTCGCGAGTGCCTTAGATGTGATGGATAAACATGAGGAGTTTAAGGGCCACTATTTGATCATGGACAATGCCCCTACCCACAAAAACAAAGACATTCAGTTGTATATTGAAAGCAAAGAATATAGGCGCATCTATTTCCCATCTTACTCTCCTGAGCTCGATCCAATCGAGCAGTTTTGGTCTATAGTAAAAAGCAAACTTAAAAGAGTGGTGCTTTTGCACTATACCTTCTCAAAAAAAAAAAAAAAAATAATCTTGCAAGCAAAAGATCATACACTTAATAAAGAAGATTCACTTCTTAACCTTGCATTTTGTTTATTTTTTCGAACTTATGAATATATATAATTCTTGTGATATTGCACTACATCTTGTTTGAATCTTGGTATCTGTTACTTTTTTTTTTTTTTTTTTT
>MU619307.1:151205-164557 GCA_025201805.1 Parasitella parasitica
AAAAAAAAAAAAAAAAAAAAAAAAAAAAAAAGGCCTTTTTTTACTGCAACTGTATGAATGATTAATACTATAATGTTTGACAACATTTAATGTCAATGGATATTGATGCTTAGTGATTCACGGCAATATTTAACGCGGTGAATATCAAAACAGATGCAGCACACATCGAAATCAACGATGCTGTGACCCGCAGGTAATTTTCCACACGTTCTCAAAGGTATCCTTGTCTGATAGTTGACTACACGCATGGATGCATTCACGATACAATGCGAGAACACACGAAAGTGTTTTTAAAATCAAGCATTTGTTCGCTTGTATTTTATGAGCCCTCAAATCGACATCATTCGAAGGAAGCAAGCGTGATATTTTATTGCTGCTTTATACATGACCAGAATATTTTATGGTGCTACTTGAGATAGGAAGCTCATAGCAGTCAGGCATCGCCGGAACAATTACGCCAAAAATAAGAGTGTAGAGATTATGATGCTGGCATGATTTGAATGGTACCGCGCTCTAAAACGTCACGAATAAAGAGTGGTACCCGTATGGCAAGAAAAGCTTCTTCCTTCTTTTCCTCTCATATTGCTTATCAAATCTATACCGAATCATGGCTGTTGAAGCAGATAACAGCAATGATACACCTCAGGTACCATCCAGAGAAGTAGTGGTAAACACCAACATTGCCGAAAGCGATGCTGAGGAATCCGAGGTAGATGAAGAACACGAAGAAATTACTGAGCAAGGTAGATTAGTACAGAGTTTTTCAGCCCAAAAAGTGTATTTACACATTTCATAGGTCTTTTGGATGACTATCCCGATGATGCAGAGGTAGAGTATGTGGACCAACAAAGGGGACATATTGCTAATTCAAGCCAACATTCAGGAAATCCACTGTATCCATATGAGAGTGAGCAGCATCCCTAATTTAGGGTTAGAGAGATTCAAGCAAGTTCAGGTGAGTAAGAGCGTTTAGTACATTCGTGTAATGTATTATTGATTCGGCGCCATAGAGCATATGCCTTCGTCAAAACTTCATTATTGATATTGAAGGGCTCGATTCCTTGTCTCAACTAACCGAATTGGACTTGTACGATAACAAAATTTCTCATGTTCGAGGCTTGAACAACCTAGTCCAACTGGAGTAAGTTACGGTTAAATAGTATGCAACGAAATGCAAGGCGATATCTGATGTCTTGTTAGAAATTTGGATCTATCGTTCAACAAAATCAAACACATCAAAAACATTGATAAGCTCACACAGCTCAAAAATTTGTATTTTGTTAGTAACAAAATCTCGAAAATTGAGAATTTGAATACATTGGTGAATGTAACAAATCTTGAGCTCGGCGCTAATCGTATCAGAGTCATTGAAAACTTGGACAATCTCATCAATTTAACACAGTTATGGCTGGGTAAAAACAAGATCACAAAGCTGCAGGTAACAGCTAGATGAAACGAGAAGAAAAAAAAAATCAACGAAATTTATGCCTTTGTTTGTACAGAACTTGAGTGGTTTGAGAAGCTTGAAGTCGTTGAGCATTCAGAGCAACCGTTTGACTAAAATCGAGGGATTGGAAGAGTTACACGACCTGGAGGAATTGTACATGAGCCATAATGCCATCGAAAAGCTCGAAGGCTTGGACAATAATGTAGGTTTTCGCATTGATTAAATTTACCTTGGTCTAAAAGGGAATATAGCTTAAATTGAGCACTTTGGACATTGCCAACAATCTGCTTGTGTCCATCGAGAATCTATCACATTTACCACACCTGGAGGAGTTCTGGGCCAACAACAATAAATTTGACAATGACGTATATGGTCAAATCGAGAAGGAATTGGGATCTATCAAGACGTTGAAAACTGTGTATTTGGAAGGCAACCCCATGCATCTCAAAAACAGAGCCACGTATCGCAACAAGATCAAGCTTGCCTTGCCCGACATTGAGCAAATAGATGCAACGTAAGGTTTTTTTTTATTATTATTATTACTATTATTTTTGTCTGATAAATCGACCCAAAGACTAACATCAATGACTGATAGACCTGTTAAATAAAACCGTTTTCTCACATACAATAATAAAGCATCTTTGCAGTAGTGGCTTGTGTAATGTCCATTTGCTCGCATTTTTTAATTCTCCTCCCTTGCTTTCGAATAATTTTGTCCTTTTCACCTTGATTACAACATTGCAAATTGTTATGCTAGAAACGGATAATCCATACATGTTTGGTTCCTCAACTACTACTACTACTACTGCTGCTGCTGCTGCTGCTGCTGCTGCTGCTGCTTCTTCTTCTTCTTCTTCTACTACTACATCCACCACTACTACTGCTACTACTACTGCTACTACTACTGCTACTACTACATCCACGACTACAGCAAACCAGCCATCACAGCCAACGCCACCACCACCTCCATCATCAGCACTTGCTCCTTCTTTGGCGACTGGAAACGCCAGCAATAACGCCATGCAGCAAGCAAGGCTAATACAGCGCAGTACAAACTTTCATATTAGCAAAGCAGAAAAAGGCGATTACTATCATAGCTCGCCAAAAATTAATCCAACCTTTATTCGTCACTTGGAGGAACCACCATCACAATCCATCAACTATTCAAATACATACAAACCCACCAAATCCATCAACCAGAATACCAGTAGTATAGTATATCCACATAATGACCCCGAAAGGTTCAATAATTTTATGAGATCCTCAGTGGATGCCTATCCCCATCAGCAACGTATCAAGAGAGAAGCCTCGCCAAACTTGTTGCCCGCACCACCACTACCACTACCACCATCATCACCACCACCACCATCATCCACCTTTATGACAACTAAAAAAGCCGACGAAACTGACTGGTACGAACGTGAAAATAAATCACACAAGTCCGGCACTATCACCACTGCCTCCGCTCCCACCACTAGTACAATGCTAGCCACAAATGCTGAGGTGAGCACGCTGGAAGCTGGCGATAATAAAAAGATCAAGAGACGAAAAGAAATGACCAGTATAATGGAAGACCTTAACAAAGACTTTCTAAGGAAGAGACAGAGGTAGGTGGCGTCAAAAGTGGTAAAGACCTGTTTGGTTAAAGAGTCTTTTGTTGTAGTCTCTATACAAATAAAATGGATTCGGTTAATCAGGAATTAAACGACGCACACCAAGGTACAGTCTCGTTGTTTACATTTGGTTCGCTTTCTTATTCGTTCCTGCCAATAGATAAACACTCGAGTTATTTAGAAGGGTTAAGGGATTTGGAAATGCTGAGAAGACAGACAATCGATAAAGGCATCTTGCTTCGAAAATATCAAAATGAAGTGACAGATAATCAATTTCAATTAGAAATATACCAGGCTGAGGAGGAATACACAGTGAGTCTGCGTATATTTTACAATCAATGTCCTACTAATATCACCAAACACAGGCTGAAATTCAGGACATTAGAGAGAAATTGTTTGCTGGTCTGGATGAGAAACGAAGAAAATTGAAGGAAGAAAAGGACAATTGCGACTTGGCCTATGGTAAAATGCACCCACAACATGATTGCTATCGGCGCTTTGTAACCTTTTGAACATAGATGTTATCCTGGAATCTCAGGCTAGACTGCATAAGAGAAATTTACGTAAAAGAGAAAAGGAGCATCCCGAAAATAAATCGAGTAAAAAGAAGCAATTGACTGGCCCAGCCCTCGTCTTGAAGCTGAAAGACGAGGACATTTTGTCGGATATTCAAGCCATGCGAAGCGTATGTTTATTAATCTTGAGACGTGGAGCAAGCACTCACACAGATTAAATCTATTTAGGGCTCGTCGTCCACCAGCAGCACAGCAGCAGCGTCTGCACCACTTAAAAAGACAAACTCATCCAATAAGAAAAAGTAGTGCCAAACATTTACCCGTGGTTCCATCAACTGATGGTTCCTTCTCTTGACAATCAAGCACAACACACACCATTTAAATTATTTATAACATTACAAACACTCTACAGGTTTTACTCTTTCCTTTTCTTGACTTGTCCAGACATTAAACAACATTGTGTAAATATCGTTTTCCGTTCTTCTTTTTTTTTTTTTTTTTCCAAAGCTTCCATTGTTTGTGATCGATCCGACACCATGTTCCAGAAAAAAAAACAGCACAAAAAAGCACGTATGATTTTTGGTTTATCGATTAAGAAAACAAAAGAAAAAAAAAAGAAGAAAAAAGCTATAAATAGAGAGCAATTTCCAATGCGTAAACTATGTAGCATTTACTTTAACAAGGCTACATAATGGCAGCCAGATCTACGAAAATCAAATTAATCACGTTTGATGCCTACAATACATTATTCAAGCCCAGAGGAAATTTGACATCTCTGTACGCTCTGGAAGCATCGTATCATGGTATTGCTGTCTCTAAAGACAGTATCAACGAGCATTTTGGAAGGCTGTATAGACAGCAGCTAGATCAGAAACCATTTTACGGCACAGAACAAGGTCTATCTGTTCGAAACTGGTGGGAAGAATTAGTGTACACAACCTATGTCCATGCTGGTGTCTCCAAGAAAGGTATCGCCTGCATCACACTGAACATTACACAGAACATTGACATGTCTCTATTGATGTATATAGACCTCGACCCTAAATTTGACAAACTTTTTACTGGGTTGTTTGATCGTTTTACACACCAAAAGTACTATGATCTGTTTCCAGATGTTACGCCTACATTGGAGTTTTTGAAAAAAACCGGATTTTGCACTGGTGTCATCAGTAACACAGATGAGCGAATTAGTATGTATTTTTATGTTGCAAAAAGTGTCTCGATGATAACCTGTCAATAGTTCCTGTGTTAAAGAACTTGAAGTTGGACAAATACTTTAATTTCATTCTTTCCAGTGTTCATGCTGGCTCTGAAAAGCCTTCAAGGCAAATTTTTGAAAAGGCTCGTAGTCTTTCTGGTAAATCGATTCTGCCAGACGAGGTGCTTCATATTGGAGATGATGAAGAAAAGTAAAAAAAAACTCTGGTTAAACCGTTCCATCTTCCATGTTCTAACGTTCTGTTTTTTCTGCTTTTAGAGATTATCAGGGCGCACTGAATGCTGGAGAAAATGCTGTATTCTTAAATAGAGGTACTGTCAAAGCTGAGCAAGTCAATGCAATACCTTTAACCTCTTTGTTTCACCATTCAGGGAGAATACCTTATGAAGACACTCCAGAGAATATCACAGCCTGCAAGGCAAAAAGTGCCAATTATACTAGTATTTTATCGTTGAATGAGCTATATCCATTGATGTGTAATAACTTTAAGCCCTAAGCGTTCATTGTATTTTAGAATTATTTATTAAAAATGCGTTTTGCTATCATGTAAAGAGATAGTTGCTGCTTATAGTTATCTGTTGGGTTATTTCAGGGGCTTTGGCAGTTGGACCATGCAGATCGTTGGCATCGCATGTCAGATAGTCGTATAAATGACTAATCATACATAAAACGAGCTTAATGTAGGTCTTTTTCCAGGAAGGTTGAATTACTATTATTCTATTTAATAGTTGATTAAAGCATTCATGTCTTCGAATGTTTGCGCTCCCGCTCATGCCAAAGCACAACCGACTGAGAAAAAAAAACAGTATAAAAATGCATCCAAATCAAATACACAATTCTATCTTTTTCCCTCTTGTTTTTCGTAAAGACCATTTTACCATGTTTTCTTTAAAAAAAAAGTGGAAAATTCTGTCGCAGAAAAACGAGGGCCATCCCACAAAGGAAGAAGCTGCCAATTCGTCTTTTGCAGAACCCAATACATCATTTGATTATGCATCATCGTCATCATCATCATCAGCATCGCAGCAGCAGCAGCAGGAGCCTTCCACAGATTACTCGTCTTCCAGAGTGTTTGAAATGGAATCTGATTATGAATTGCCAAAAATCATAACCAACATCCCATCACCCTCCGTGTCGTCTACCTCAAGCCATTCAACAGTAAGACAATCCTCTTCCAAGCCCATCGATATAAAATACTTTGTACCAAGAAATACTGAACCAGAAGGCTTGTCCCAGAGCGTCATGATATCTGACCACGACTATATCCACCGGCAGCTGCTGAAGCGCTATCAAATGTCAAGTGCAGAAGATGAGTCTATTCTACATAACTATCTTGATGAAGACAACACGGAGAACTCACACGACGACGAGAGCCGCTACTTTCCAGAGTATCATGCCAACAGCCCTTTTAGTGATGGTTCTTCAAACGCCAAAATGATAAACGAACTATTCTCCAAGTCGGTTCCTTTAATATCTTCAATGTCAGGTTACCGCAAGTTTGTCTGGTCAAGCATGACACCCCCAGATCAAGAATTTCGTTCATCTAAATCGCCATGTTTTAATAAAAAATATCAAGAGATTCATGGTGAAGCTTATGTAGTTACTATTGACGAAAACCAAAAAAGTCAAGAGGGCGGTAGTGTGGATATAGAACCAGACTCGAATAGCGTGGAAGAGTGGAAGAGTGCTGCAAATCAGCGTTACGGCAAATTTACTTTAGAAGAAAAGATGAGCCTCGACGATCGAATTAGCGCTATATTATCGGAAACCCCATGGGATAGAGCACATGAGAATCCATGTACTCTAGAAAGATTGAAGCATAACCCATTCATCCACATCCTCTTTCAGCGGTATTCAGTTCCCATGAAGGTGACGAATGTTGCTCGCAATGCTCGGTTTAAACAGATCCAGTATCACTTTCATAACCCTAATATACTAGTAAGTAGACACTACGTATATACACAGTGCACTTTTACATCTCAAATAACTCTGTAGTATATGCGATACATTCGAAACACACAAACTGTGTTTGTCATTTACAGATGCTACGCGGAAATGATCAAGGCATTGTGTATCATGGATTCTACAGGTATTAAAAGTACATGTATCAATATAATGAAATTTCCGCAAACTGATTGCTTTCCTTTACGAAAAGAAATCGCAAATCAAGCCATCACTTGTCGTCCTAGTAATGTAAGTGGTTTCATATATGTTTTTCATTTTATACAAACTTTTGTGGCGTCAGGTCGATGAGTTTATCAAGGAATGTTTACAAGAAAGCAAGAGAAAGCTCAAAAGAAAGAAGATTAGAGCCAAAAATTTCAGCAATCAGAGCACGAGTAAGGCCAAAAAACCAAAAACCAAAAAGCCTCAGGTGGCCATCAAGAAGCTGCCACCTCACCCAGCCAACAACGATAATAGCCAGATAGCCAGACGCCAAAATGCTAAAAAGAGTACAAGGCAGCAGTTATCGAAAACTGAACGAAACCAGGGCTATAATGAAAGCAATCGTGTTTCTTCATTGTACTATTATCAATGCTATTGTTACCAGTGCGCCAATTCTACGTTACTACACTTTTGAAAAAGTAGGTCCATAAAGTACATGCACGCAACAGACAGTAAAAAAAAAAAAAACACATACACATACACACACACACCCTGTTACAAACAATTAGCTAAAGAGTAAACACGAATATAACAGCAAATTCCAAATTGAAATCAGCAGGAATTAATAAAATTATTTGCTTGAGCATCATGTTCTATATATACGCATACACACTGTACAACTGACCCTTCCGCTGTTTAGAAAAAACAAAAAAATAGGTAATATCCCCTTGCCACGAGCAACTAGGCATGAGGGCATCAGGCACCAGGCATAGGCATGCTCTCTTTAACCCTCTTTTTCCATGCTAATGCAATATATAAGAACTGTGTATTTGCAGGACATTTCTGCCTGCTTTAGGAAGCTTGCCCAGAGTATTATAGAATATGATATTAGTTTTGCTACAGAAAGGCTGCAAACAAATGATTCACTGATTTCTGAGGCAAGATGCAAATGCGTTTTTATTGTTCAAATTAGATTAAAAATCGATCCTTTTTTTTTTTTTCCTTTACTTTTTTGTACGTCGTAAATATGGGTGATGATAATACCTACAATGATTGTATGGAGGTGGCTATTGCAGGCTGTATAGACCAAGCATTTTTAAAATACGTGTATATTTCAAGTGCAGTTTGGTCGTCTGTATTAGCACTAATAGGCAAGTGTTTTCTCGCAGCAATGCAAAGACAATAAATTAACCCTACAAGAACACAGCAAAATAAACACAATTCAGCGAGGAATAGAGTGTATAAATGCTTTGTTTGGTTTTGTAATTCTCATTCAAGTTTCGAATTTTTGAGTAGTCGGCGTTGAATCAAGTATATCTCATTTTCAAAAACTAGTTAAAAATATATGGAAGCTTCAGAAAACTATAAAAAAAATATTTGCGTATGCAACAAAGCGTGAAAAAATGGTCATGTATTTTGATTTGAAATAAGAGCTCTTTCAACAGAGTAAATCATGTTGAAAGTCGGGCGAAATAGCTTGAATCAACCAAATTAGGAGATTCGAAATCCAAAAAAGGCGATTTTTTAAGCTGTACACTCCGTTCTAATCAAAAAAGCATCATCTTTTCCTCATGGTAACAACACGAAGTAAAGGTATCAGCAACCAAGGAGCCTCTACATCCTCATCTAGAGCGCCTTCGACAACCACCTCCTCTACTACTAGTTGGGTTATGGTAGCAAAGCGAAATAAAGGCAAACAACGCCATGTTCCCTTCTCTCCAACTATTGTTCAGCCTAGTGTAGCGATCTCAGCATCCTCTCAGGCTTTGTCTAGCGACTCTCGACCATCTTCGGTTGAACTCGTCCGACCTTTCATCAAAGGTCTTGAAAGAAATTCTGTCTTGATTGATATCACTCACATCAAAGATATCGCCCTGTTGGAAGAACGTCTTAAGCAATTTAATAATGCAGACAATCAAACCGACATCTATAATGACTTCATCGGTTATCCTGAAACGATTCGCACGTATCTTGGCCATCGTTTCCTGGAGACCATGTGGGTACATCATTCTGCTGGCCATAATACCATTCTGAATGATGGAGTCTTTTTGTCTGATGGCACCTATGTCAAAGGATTTGAATCCTACCCCACTGATGCCAAGATTGTGCACGTGAAGCTTGAAAACCTTCCGTTTCTTCCTGCCCGCTTGGTCATGCAGGACATGAAGAGAATTCTTTCCTTTTATGGTGAAGTTCTTGATCTAGGCATCACCCAGGTCAACGGTATCTTTCATGGTAAGGGCTATGCCACCCTCAATCAGACGAAACCGAGAACTGTTGAAAATGTTTGTTTGTCCACGGATCATCCACATGGTACTTCTTCATCCAAATGCGATGGTTACCACAAGTATCAAGAATTGACCCGCGTCATTCCTTGGGAAGAGGATGACGGGTACTATCGTCATGTTTTGGCGCAATGGGATTCCATGCCAGAATTCTGTCGCATCTGCCAACAGCCTGGGCACTGCCGTGCTGATTGCCCTGAATATAAGAAGCACATAACCTGTCATCATTGTAATCTACATGGTCACATCGCGCGCAATTGTCCTCGCCTTAATGACGCCAACAAGGTGCGTATTGTTGAGAAGCCAGCGGAAAAGAAGCCCACTTCGAACACTCGCACCAGCAACAAAGGTAAGGGAAGAGACACTTCTTCAACATCTTCCAAGGGAGTTGGCAGCCGCCTTGAGCAAGCCGTTGTCACGCCTAGGGATGCTGACACGAAGATGAGTGAACGCACTTTGGCTGTTCCTCCATCTGCTGCCTCTGGCCCTGAGCAAGCCATGCAGAGATCGACTGATTCAGATACACTGATGTATGAGACTCAAACGTCTCTTCCTAAAGACACTATTGTGGCCAATTCCTCGGCTGCTGTCATTTTGACCCCTTCTCCTCCCATCCGTAACGGAGAACATGAATCTTTTGTTAATAAACCCAATCCTCCTGGTTCTCCTACCACGGTGACCGGAGATGCACCTCCTACCACGGGGATTACCCCAGGTAGTACCTTGACCAATGCATTGCCTCCATCATCTGTTGGCAAAGAACTTACTAGACAACCATCCTTTGATGAGGACTCTCCTCTCATTAAAACCCATAAAACCTCCCTGGACGGAGACGTTAGTGTTAGTCGTAAAATGACTGCTGAAGCACACCGCCAAGAAATGGACACACGAGCCCGAGATCTAGCCCTGAAAATCTCGGAAGCCTCCACCAATAACTCTAACAATTTATAATTATGATTAACAACCAACACCGTATATCCATTGCCACCCTAAACTGCCGTGGCCTAAAAAAGACATCAGATTTAAACACAAGAAAAAAATTTATCCGTTACCTCCGTACCTTAGAATTTGACATTCTGGTATTGCAGGAAACCCACGCTGACACTCAAGACACTATCGATCAATTCAATATGCAATTCAACATCCACAACCGCCCCAATTCCAGCCATTGGACGCCTCATTGTGGCATAGTCGTCCTTAACAACAAATACTCAATTAATATTCTACAAGATGGTATCGACAGTGGTCGTTTTATCTTAGCAAACATTCAACTCACTTCAACAGTACCAACAGAGAATGATTCAACATCTACTCCACCCACCAACATTGCAACTTTACTCAATATTTATGGTCGCTCCAACACCCACTCCGAGCGTTCCGCCTTTTACTCCACACTCTTGGCCATGCCTTTAATCAACCGCACACTCCACAATCAACGGTCTCCAGTTCTCATCATGGGCGACTTTAATTACAGCTATGAGAACCATTGTCGGCCGGATGGCACCTTAACATCTGCTCCTCCAGAATGGCTCTCTTTACTAGACAACCTCTATGTAGATTGCTTTCGGGACCAAAAGCAGATTACTTGGAAGTCAAAAGACTCATCATCCATCCTCGATTTCATCTTTTGTAGCTCTTCTGACCATTACAAAGTCAACAATTTAAAGCAGCAGTTTCTTTCCACCAAGTGGACCGATCATGCCCTACTAGGTATCTCTTTCCAGTATACAGACCAATACAGCAGAGGGCCAGGTGCCTGGAAAGCTAATCCATTTCTTGCAAGCCGACCTGAATATCGTTCTGCCTTGGCGGCACATTTGCACTCCAACTTGGACGAATTTAACAGCATACAATCTTTCTCCACCCCTCAACAATCCTGGGATTGGGTCAAAGCCGAAGTCAAACTGTTTACAAAAGCATTCCAGCTACAGGACAACAATTGGCGCAAACAACAGATCAAACACCTGCAAAAGAAGCGCAATCGGATGTATCGTTTGAAGAAAACCCGTGGGTTGTATTTTGAAATACTGGATACCATTGAGACGCAACTTGGATCTTTACAAGACTCATTGGCCGAAATCGAAATCCTCAAAGCTGGTAAGCATTGGCGTGAGAACGGGGAGAAATCCGCTGGATATCTCAAACGCTCTGCTACCATACGAGAACAACAACGAAGCATTGCAGAGTTACGGGACCCAGTCACCCAAGACCTTTGCACTGATCAATCCAGGATGCAGGAGATAGCCACATCCTTTTACTCACAGCTTTTTACACCTGATCGTCTGGACTACATTGCTATCGAGTTGCTACTTAGGTCTATTCCTTCTGCACTCAAGCTGACCTCCGATGATCATGAAGTGCTCACGACGCCGATTGATTTTGAGGACATCTTAGAGGGCTTTAAATCGTCTCCTCGGCACTCCAGCCCTGGATCTGATGGCTTACCGTACGAAGTTCTCAATCTTGTCATGCGCTTCCCTCCGTATCAAGAACTTTTGACCACTGTCTTCAATGATGCTCTTGATAAGGGCCTCTTCCCTGATTCTTGGAATCAATCTATTATGACTTTGCTCCCAAAGAAAGGTGACCCCTCGGACATGAAGAATTATCGGCCCCTAAGTCTGGCGAATTGTGATTACAAATACTTCACTCGTATCCTCAATCGACGCATGATGGAGGTTTCTAAGAAATTGATCAACAGCAATCAAATTGGCTTCGTCCCTGGCAAGTACATTGCTGAGAATGGCCTCCGCTGTCAACTCATTATGGAAGATGCCCAACGTCAATATGACATCGCTGAACAGCAGACAGGCACTGCCACCTTGGATAAAGATATAGGCTTATTGTTAGATCAAGAAAAAGCCTATGACCGCGTTAACCTAACATTCTTCAAGCTGGTTTTGAATCATTATGGCTTCCCCGAGACCATCATCCAGTGCATTTACAACCTAATGGCGCTCAATACGATCAAAATCAACATCAATGGCTATTTTACTGAGGCAATACCCAAATTAAGAGGCTTCAAACAGGGCGATCCTCTATCATGTATATGTTATGATTTAGCCTTTGAACCTTTTCTTCAAGGTATTCTCACTGATACGGACTTCTCAGGATATACCTTCCATCGTCATCCCTCCACCATTGCTTCCACTTCAGTTCCGCCTATGCAAACGAAAGTGCTGGCATATGCTGACGATGCTCTTGTGTTCGTTCACGATAGAGCTGATCTCCGTCTCTTGCGGTACTACATGGGCCTGTTCTGTAGGGCATCCAACGCTAAGTTCAATTACAACAAAGTCGAAGCCTTCTCTCTGTCTGGCCGTGATACCTGGAACTACTGGCAACATCCACTGGAAGAAATGCATATTCACAAGCTCCACACGAGACACGATGAGGCTCCTATCGTCTACCTTGGCTTCCCTCTGATTCAGAGCACAGTCCAACGGACGAATCATATTACCATGATTGTCGACAAGCTGAAGGCGGCCACCACGCTGCATACTACCCGTTCATTGTCAGTTGTAGGAAGAGCTACTGTGGTCAACACCTTGCTCCTGTCTAAATGCTGGTACATCCTTCGAGTGACCCCTCTTACACAACAGGACCTCCACAAGATCACTAGTGTCATGATTCAATTCCTCCGACGAGGCATCTTCCCCGCTATTCCCTGGAGTACATGGACCTTGCCCAAGAACCAAGGTGGACTTGGAGTCCTAGACGTGCCTGCGCAATACATGGCGCTTTACTTTCGTTGGGGGCAGCCATTAGTCACTACTTCCTCGGCCTCGACCGATACGGATCCATTGATTAATATGCTCATTCAACACGTCCAAAACCATAATCGCACTGAATTCCACCAAATTCCTCTGCTGTTTCCAACTACGCGTAAGACCTTTACACGCAAGAATAGAATCTCCACCATAGACATTCTGTACCGGTGCATTGATGCCCTTCCACGCAACTATGACTCTGTGTCCATCAACCACAACACCGGGCTAGTGTTGCCTCTCCTTGCCGTCTTCTACCCAAATAGGTCCAACTCCTTTCAAATCCCTAGTAAAATGAAGGAGATGACTGTAGCTAATGTCTTCCAATACAACCCTGATCGTAGGTTCCTTCATTGGAAAGACTGGCAGGACCCAACTCTTCGTCACTGGAAGCAGGCAC
>MU619308.1:0-42766 GCA_025201805.1 Parasitella parasitica
ATTCAAATGGAATTGTATAAAGACTTTTAGAAACCAGGACCAGAGCAATCCTGGCTTCCTTTTCAATCTTTAATAAAGACCCTACGTTCTCCGTGATATAATCGCTTGTAGTCTCTTTATTTAATTGTCTTTGGAAATAATCGTTATTCATATAACTCTCAGTATCGAAAAGGCATCCGTATGGGTAGCGTCCGGATCCGGCAGCCAGGACACGTACTTTGGTAACTGCCTGGTCGATCGAGAATGGGCCCCACAAGTTGTTGATTTGCTGAAATAATTGTGGGCAGATTATCCACTGGTGTTTGAAGAATTGCCGGCGAGACTCGAAATCCGCTGTCTTGTTCTGCAGACCCTGGATGTGTTGCGCTGAAGACACCAGTTCCATACCTCGGTCACTAGTTCCATCAGTGGGACAGAGCGAGTCCCACCTTGCTTGTTTATATACGATTGACTGGTCGTGTTGTCTGTTCGGATGAGTACCGTCGAGTTCGCCATCAGAGGAAAGGTCTTGAGAGCCAGATGCGCCGCCTTCAGCTCGCGCCAGTTGATGGACTGTGCTGCCTCATCCGCTGTCCAGTATCCATGTGCTGTGTGGTTCTTCCAGATGCATCCCCACCCGGTGTTACTGGCGTCCACGTAGATGATCTCGGTGGGCGTCGTGGGGAGGAATGAGCGGCTGTTCCATTTCTTTAGGTTGAAATACCACCACTGGAGTTCCTTTAGGCTGTCTGGATCCAATGGGCGAGGCTTGTCCCAATCCTGTTCCGTCTTCACAACCTGGTTCTTGTAATGTATGAGATGCCGAGTGTTTAATCTGGCCGCGAAGACTGCGAACGTGGCCGCTTGGATGCGCATTGTAACACTGTGTAGTACCCGGGGAGTCTGCCTGCGAGGGTGATCCAAGATCTGCTTGATGGAGCGACGAAGATCCCGAAGCTTCTTCCGCGGGAGGGACGCTTGCATGGTCTGAGTATTTAAGGAGAAGCCTAGATGTTCTAGTTGTTGGCTGGGCTTCAACACAGCTTTCTTGTAAGTTGACCAGCCAACCCAGATTATGCAGTTGTTGTTGTATACGACTTGCTGACCCTGTTGTAATGCTTGTTTCCTGGTTTTGGCAATCAGAATCCAGTCGTTCAGATACGCTGAGATACGCATTCCCTGGGAGCGAGCCTACTCCAGAATGGGGAGGCATACCTTGGTAAAGACAAAGGGAACCGTAGCCAGGCCAAATGCAGCTGTGCAATACTGGTACACTTGGGATTTCCATTTCAGGTGCAGAAACCGACGAGAATCCGGATGTAGAGCTATATGTTAAAATGCATCTGACGGATCGATGAAAAGTAAGTAATCGTTCTTGTGGATCATGTGTGTAACCTCTCTGCTTGTTTCCATTTTGAAATGAGGGGCGTGCAGATATTGATTGAGCCGTTTGAGGTTGAAGACAGGGCGAATGCCCCCATCTTTCTTGGGGATGACGAACAACGAACTCTGTAAAAGCCTGGCATTCGCTGAGCCTCTTCGGCTGATACTGGCTCGATTGCCCGTTTGGCTAGCAAGTCCTGTATTGCGTGATCGATCAACGGGATTTGTTCCTTGCTGAATGGTTGAATTGATGATGGAGGGGTTGTGTGAAACTGAATGTTGTTTTGTTGGAATGTTGTTGGTCCATGCGTGGTAGAATTTGCTGAGACGACCACCTACTGGGTCGGTTGCTGTTGGTTTTAATGTTGTTGCTGATGTTGTTGTTGGTGTTGAATTTACTGGCGAAACGGATTGTCGTTTTTCTTGTTGTTGTTGTTGTTGGCCCGAAAGTTGTTGTTATTGCTGAAGTCTCTGATGTTGTTGAAATTGCTGCTGTTGTTGAAGTTGCTGTTGGTGTTGTTGCAGAAACCACGCACCCTGCTGAAAGGGTGGACCTTGCCGAAAAAAACTGCTGATTGGAACCATTTGAAAAGGATCCCGAACTGGGATTCCCATTGGGAAAACGACGAAGAGCAGAGGCCTCCCGAATGGCTTTTTTTGCAGCAGCTTGTTGGCTGATGCTTTGCTGGAATTCCTCGGGAGGCACAATGTAGCCGACATCCGATTCCGTCTTCACCGAGAAAGAGGGTGGATTGACAGCTCGGTACGCAATGTTGATACGTGCCTGTGTAATCGTGGAACAGAGATCAACCACGAGGCTGTGCATATCGGCCAACATGGCACAGAAACGTTCCAAGTTGGCATTGCTGCCGTCTTAGGTAAGCATCTCATGGGCAAGGACGTCCAAAGGGCGGAGGATAACTGATGCCTGGTACGGAAGATGCTTCAAAGAGTTGTCTTCTATCTTTTGGCCTTTGTGTTATGTCAAAAGTCTGATAAAATAAATCTGCCAAAGAATTACACCTTTATTCATAATACATCTCTCTATCAGGGATCTTCTACGGCCTTATTAGATAATCAGGGACAGAGTACTAAGAGAAGATATGCAGAAGTTTATTTCAAATAAGGAGGCTATGATTTAATAAGGGAAAGGTGGAGAAAGATAAGAAGATTGCTAGGGATATTTAATAAGGGAATTCGATTAGGAGATCTGACGAAGAAAACTCTTCTTTGCTGGTCAAAATAGCCTCTATTTATACTTTTTTGCGAGCTGTCTAGTTCACTGAAATGTGAACTAGACTATTCACTATAACGTGAATCAATTAGGTAAATAGGATATCGTGGATCAATAAGTCAATAGTATAATGTGGATGAGTAAGGCAAGAATGACAGTGTGAATCAGAGAGGCAAGAATGCAATGTGGATTGATTAGGGAAGAACGAGGTGATATATATTTTTAGATCAAGATGTATAATTGTTTGGGCTTGAAGGCTCGACAGGTTCATGACACTCTCGATGTATTATATACACATTCATTACACTAGGGTTCTACTGTCTAGCTGCATAATGTAAATCATGACTACCCATGATTTACTGTAAGACCCTGGGACTGATCTGAGATCCTGATGTGAGACTTTGCCATGTTATTGATATAACACTTTGTTCATGTTTTGTTCGGCGGAGGGAATGGTAGCCGGAGAACGGTAGTCCAACTGAGCGACTGGGGGATACGCTTCAATAATGGCTTTGCGTTCGGCAAGTGCCATTGGTTGGGAAGTATGGATAGGGGCTTCCATGTGCAGGATGTTCACCTGAGTCTCGGATAGTGTCCACTCATAATGAGGGTGTGTACTAAGGGAATGCAACATAGCCGGGGCAGCCTCTTCGACTGACTGCATTTGAGTGGGATTGACAACCTGAGCCAGTTATGCTTGAAGAGAAAGCCATTTGTTCCTGCATGGCGGAGAGTTGTTGTTCGATAGATGACATGTGTAATAAAGAAATATATAGAAAGCGTGATGAATCAAGGAAGCTGGTAATGACCGAGCGAAAAAGAAGATTGATAGTATAATGATTAGATTTTTTACTTTATATATCTTTGAATTTCGCTATGAAATAAAGCTTCAAGAAGATTCTACTAGCAATAATAACATTTCCTATTTTGTTCTGACGGTCTCAAGAAATTCTTTCAAGAATTCTCTCGACCTAGAACTGGCGTTTTTGAATGTTTCAAAATTGGTAATAAAAAAAAGCGTTTGTATAACCTTGCCTCAATGTAAACCAATAGCTGAGATACTGTTTAGCACGGCTCAAAAACCCTTTTCATATACCTTTATTTCTGAATGAAATAAATACCATCAAATCTGAAATATTTCTCATTTTCCCGCTTAAAGGCCTATAATACAATCTCTGATATCTCTACAAACTATTAAGCAATAGAGACACAACCTTTAGCCAAAATCTTCTTTTTTTGCACCATTCTGCAATATATCCAAGTTTCATTTACCTCTGACCATTTTTCAGATTTTGCAATGTTTGGACCCCAAACTTCATATTCGATTTTCAATTTTAAACTTTGGATCAATCTTGAAGGTCATTTTCAGATACGGATTTGGGATTCAAACCAAGTATACATCCTAAAACTAGCACAATAACTGCACCTCATCACGTTTTCCGAATTCCAATATCTATCTTTGTTATCGAGATACTGCCTGTTGGAAACAAAAAAAAAAGATGAATACCAGCGGTTAACGAGATACAAAAACTTTATAATACTTTATTTAAGATCGAAATTGCATCGGCTATTCATACCTTTTACAACTACATAAATTTATGGTGACTTATTTAAATTACTAATTGACAAGCCTAATTCCCAGTAACAATTTACTTGACAGAGTATGATGTAAGTCTATACAATGAAGGGCTACAAGTCTTTGATCTGACAGTGCCTTAACTTTTATCCTGGTACATAAATCTGTGTTCGCATTACATGAATAACCTTCTTGGTTTGGAACAGAGAGACTTTATTTTTCAGTTTACACAAGCGTATCACAGCACATTATTGGACAATCTCCAATCTTCAAATCGAAGTACATTGCCACGATCTCCTATCTGTAATTATGGCAGATCACTTACTCAAATATTCCTCATTCAATCCTGGAATAGCTAAATAAATTTATTCATTCAGTTTTAATTATATTTTTTCTCTCTATATCTCGTTATTCTAAATACTTTGCTTAATATTCTACAGAGCAACTGGATAATAAAAGGTGGAGGGGGGAGAAAACATGTTTTAGATTGGATCGAATTCATTTTAGGAAAGTAGATTAAAATCGTTTCTGAGGGGACATTGTGCAGCATATTGGTGATAGATTGATGCCTAGAAAACTCCAAGTTAGTTATTGCGCTAATGTGTTGCTTTTAAATTCAAGATAGGCAGATGGTCCAGAGCTGTGTAAATGTAAATTTTTTTTTTGGATGGTTAGGATGAGAGGGTCAATCAGTTATAACCAGAATGCTGAATCACATGGTCTAAAATAATTGCATTAGATAGCCAGGCATCTATGTATGCAACAAGGTGTGTTATATTGAATCAGCTGCCAAAATAGAAGATTTCCCTGTCGAACGCTGGTATTTAATTACCAAGCCTGGCAGGGTTTTACAAATGTACACCTCAGAAAATCTACGAAAAGGGCCCTGATAATCAAGGTCGCTCTGTAGCAACCCATTATTCTTTACCCTAAAAATGCTGTGACATCCGTCACCTGACAAAGTCAGTATGCATCAATACAACTGCCATATATATTCCATGCCCGCAGACAATTCAAACTTCATGCCCGAATCCATAGCAATATCATTATCCGTAGAAACATCATTTAGTATAAATACCTTAACAATTTATAACAATAAAGAAACATCCATTTCAACTATAAATCTACTTACAGCAACCTTTCAAATATCACAAATGCCAAGGAATTTGAAATTAAATCGATTTTTGCCAAATTTGTGCACTTGTTTCCTATTCGTTAAACTTGCACCAGGATGGGGATGATCTGCTTCATGTAAACAATCGAATACACACAGTCCTTTTTCTCTTTTTGTATTATCTCAATAACGTCTGATATGATGCTGCATCTTTAGAATGAGTCATTAGCTATCTTCTCTTTTCACGATTGTAGAAAAATGCAGAGTAGTAAGGTGCTATTCAAGGAGTATTAAAAATAGTCCGCTGAAAAGTTGTATTTGAAACCTCACATCCTTTTGTTCTTATTTTTCCCTTTCTCTTATACATAGTACAGCAATGACACCAGAAGAACGAGCTGAGAAAATTAAACAACTAAGACAAGAACTTGTCGACATCAAGCACCCTGTAACTGATGAGGTATGCAGCTATTAGTAGTGCTTTGTCCTTTGAATTTACTTTGACACATGCATGTAGTATCTCGAACAATTTTTGATAGCTCGCAGTTGGAATATTGTAAGAAGAAAATAGAAGGGCACTTTTACCCTGAATATCTAATATGTTCTTGATACTCTAGGCAAATGCCAAAGACCAGTTGCTGAAGACGTTCGAATGGCGTGAAACTAGTCGCATTGGTGACCATCCTGTTGCCACTGGAGAAAACAAACTACCTGTGCTCTATGCTGTTCGTGGGTACGAAAGTGTGCCTGATAGTAATTTAGAAGCACGTCCTGGAATTAGTGAGAGTGTATTGAGGATTAATAAGTATATGGGTGGTGCATGTCTCCACAAGACAGATAGAGAAGGTTGCCCTGTTTATATCGAAAGACTGGTATGGATACCGTTGCGCGTGTGTGCGAACCAAGGAATCTCATATGTCTGCATTGTGTAGGGCTATCACCGTGCAAAGGAACTTGCGAAAAATGCTAAAGTAGAGGAAGTTCAAGGATATCATATTGGCTGCAATGAATTTCTGCATCGTGTTGTCATGAAGGATTGCTCAAAGGCTGCTGGACGTCATATTAATCGAGAAACTGTTATTTTCGATTGTACTGGAATGGGATGGTATCGTAAGTTCTCGATTGTTGACAATAGACATGTTTACTAAGCAGGATCTGTAGAATTACATATGCCTGCTTTATATTTCATTAAGGCCATTGCTGATTGTGATCAAAAGTATTATCCTGAAACGCTCAACAAATTCTTTTTGGTAAATGCACCGAGTGCGTTTGTGTATGTCTGGAAGATTGTCAAAGCCTGGCTGGATCCTGGAGTAACTACGACAATGAGTAGGATGATTTTGATAAACAACTAACGGTTGATGTAGACTATTGCCAAAATCCAAATCATTGGATCCGATTTCAAGGAACCACTATTGAAACAAATTGCACCTGAAAACCTCCCTGCATTTTTAGGCGGTGAATGCACATGCGATCATATGGATGGGAACTGTGTCCCATCTCAAGTACTGAAGAATGCTAAACCACTTGTACCCAATGAAAAGAATGAAAAGGTAGACACTGCTTACAATACCGATATTATGGAACAAGGAAAAACTTCCGATATCATCAGAGGGCCTTCATTCTATTAAAATCTATCAAAGGAAAAAGTATACGTAGAGAATAATAAAGAGATCATTTATTTGAGTTAATTGACAAATTTTACCGGACGAGATATTAGTTGTTTAATCGAAAAGACCTATTTTACAGATTTATTATGTCATGTCATCTTAAACTCTTGTCAAAACACTTACCGAAACCCATATCGTCATCAGACTCTTCCTTCTCTTCAGCCTTAGCTTCCTCGGCGGGAGCATCGGTGGCAGCAGAACCGGAAGCAGCGCCAGCAGCGACAGCGGAACCAGAACCAGGAGCACCAACGTTCAAGAGAAGAGCCTTGAGATCTTGACCAGCGAGGGCCTTGGCATAGAGAGAGAACCAGATAGGCTCAACTTCAACACCGGCAGCGGCAACAAGGGTTTGGAGCTTGTCAGCCTGCGTTATAAATACATTAGTAAACGTGCTAAAAATTTGTAGTATCCATAAGGCACTCACGGTGATCTCAACATTATCATCCTCGAGGATGAGAGCGGCGTAGACGACAGCGAGTTCAGCAGACATGCTATTATGTATATGTAACAGAATGGTTAATAAATTGGTGATATGACATGTCAATCAACATTCATCGAAATTGCCATGGGTTGGATAATAGCGAGATGGATGGGATTTGCTGTTGAATGACATGTGTATTGATGGATTGATCCTACATACGTGCAACGGATGGATGTAACTTGAAGGGGGGGCTACATAGATGTACACAACCACCTTTTGGATAAGTAGCATCACTAAATTAACCGAGTCACCAACCACCGCTGGTCTGACTGGCACCGAATACCGGTACTTGGTCTGGTAAAGTGAGGAAGGTTGGCTGAGTTGGGCAGTCTAGTTTTCTGCATTGTTTATGGCACTACTGTGGTTTTGACCATATGTTTAATAAATTCTTAATTGGAGAAATCAGAAAGTTTTCTGAAAACACATTTGACTATCCTCAAGCGCCTCCTTTTGAATGGTGTGGAGCCATGATAGATTCCATTTCATCAATGCTATAATGTGATGTTTAACATCAAAATCACTTCGCTTTGCTGATTATTCTGGATAGAGACTAGAGCCTGATACAGAACTGTATAGAGCTCATTTTGAAAATGTATCAAGTACACAAGAATCATTCATACCACAACTATCTTCGCAATATTCAAAAAAAAAAAAAAAAAAGCTTAAAATAACAAAAACCAATGTAGACAAGTCAGAGAAACTAATACTTTGGTCGAAAACGATGGACATGCTGGTCATTTTCAGCATTAGAATTGACGGGCCATCAACGGATAAGTTTACCCCTTCAAAAAATACACGAATACTTGTATCAATGTCATCTATTCAATTGGCAAGCAAGATGTAAGAAGATCTCAATAGCTTAGCGCTTTCTGACCCATTAGCACATTTTAGACAGCTACGATCCAAACTTCATCAACATAGTACATATTCTCTGGCCAGAAGTTATAATGTTTTCACTTCAGATACAAAATTACACGCTGTACACAATTTACACACCTGTAAATAGCACATCAAATCATGATACTAGCTGTATTATTGGCTCTAAGGAAATGGAAATTCAGTTTTCGAAGAAAATGGCATGTTGAAAACAGAGGATATTAAACAACTATTACCCAAGGAAATCGCAAGGAAAACTCAAGTTGAATCAGATGCTCTCGAAAAACAGATCTATTTAAAGACGATAGCGAACATGAAATCATCGCAAATACATCTATACCTCCATATCTTTGTTCCATTGCCATTTCCACGATGAACTACTTGAAAGACGCTCAGAAGAAAAATATCTGGAATATAAGTTTTTCCTAGCTTAAATAAATTTATATTTTACTCATTCAAATTATTGTTAAGCTTATGACGATTTCAGGGTAGTAAGAATGGCTGTTAGAGAGGCACTGCTTGCTAGTGATAAAACTTGGGGGGGGGGTTGAAAATAACGTACGACCAAAGTTGGATTTTGAAGATGGATCAGGCGTAAAGTCTCCTTGCCTGAAAGACACTGACATCTAGGATTACTGGAGCCTATGAAATGTCTATTTGAGAGGTTTGTGGGCGATTTGCATCAAAATTCTAATATAATCTTTCTAGCATGAAAGATCTGTACGCGGATTTCTTTCAAAAGTGTACGAAATTTTATTAATACCGTATTTCTACTTTATATATTCCACATATGTATGAATTTTTTTTTCTTTTTCTTTTTTGTTCTTTAGAAGAAGTACAATTAAAAGTGAGAAATGGTGCCATTTTCAAGATAGTCGACAAGGTCCACTTCTTCACGTCTTTTCTTCATACGAGCTTTGATTTGTTGACGTTCTCTTTCAAGCATGGTTAAAATAATGAATTGTTCAGATCTTTCTTGTTCCAATTCAGCCGACTTTATCTTTTGCCAATTCAGATGTTTGTTGCATTTTCGACTCTGTGAGCACTTGGTGAATCCTTTTGTAGTGATCTGATCGCCATTGGCATCGAGCAAAGAAATCGGCGCATCCTCCTTGATTTGATCCACCTTTTCCCATAAACTGTCTGGCCACGTAAGTCTGGAATCGAACCCACAAATGTCTTCATCGGTGTGCTGTAATAATAGTTTTAAAAATGTAGACTTGTGATCACCCATTGTGATTAATGATTTCGCATGCAGTTTTTCTTCCTTGACTCGGCTTAATCTTGTTCGATCGTCCATGTCTGCAAAGCTGCTCAGTCTTGCTCTAGATAATGGGTTGTAGAGTTGATCATCTAACGACATGGTAGCATTTTTCTTTTTCAGTTCTGACAATTCGATACGGGCACGAGCTACTTGCATTCCGCAGGTATCTGAGCAGTATTTACTGAGATGGCCTTGATGAGTGCCAATTCTTGCTGGTTTCAAACAAGCGGGATTATGACAATTAGGCTTCCACAGTGTTTGCTTTCCTGTAACTACAAAATTCAACAGCAATTATTAAAATTATGGCTACAATGAGAGGATACTCAAGATACTCACGTTTTGCGCAGTTTTCACAGTAATAAAGGTCAATGAATTCACTCTGCTTTTCGCTTATTTCTATACATTCGCCGTGGAACCATTCGTTACATCGGTCGCAGGCAATCATGAATTCCTTCACGTCGTATGGTCTTTTGCAAATACAGTAAAGCTCGTTATTGTTGTCGTTCGGAGGTCGTTGCTGCTGTTGTTGTTGAAGAGGTGGTGTCGTTGGCGTCGATGGTGTGGCAGGCTCTGATGTGTTAATGTTTTTCTGCAATGGAGGTCTGCCTCTTTTGACCTTCTTTACAGGCTACCAAAAAAAAATAGCTTTAATGGAGTTTCTTCTTGGTTAAAAAAGAGGTATTACTTACTCGGCTATCATCTTTGTCCAAGATCCTTTTCGGTGTAGCAGCCATAGTACTAGACGGTGTAGATGTTGATGATGACGGTGGTGGAGGAAAATACTGTTCCTGTGCTGATATGAGATTATTAGTTGCTGATGGCGGTAGCGAGAGTTTCTTGTCTTGGTCAATTTCAGTTGCTTGGCAACCTCCATCAGAAGCTATATTTGAATTAATGTGTAAAGGGTATTGTTCTTGCTGCTGCTGTAATGGGTATGATGGATGATCTTGATGCTCCTCTGGTGTCTCTACTGGCTGCCATTTTAACACAGGACTGATGCGTTTTCGCAAAGGCAGGCGATTTGGGCTGCTGCCACTCTGGTCAATGTTTTCAAGCTGTTCAGACATTTGCTTTCTGTGTGTGTGTGTGTGTGTGTGTGTGTGTGTGTGTGTGTGTGTGTGTTGGAAAGGTGAGAGAAGGAACGGTTTTGAAAGAGGAGTAATGCAATATATAAAAGAGGAGAAAAAGGGTTTTCAATAAATAATAAAAGAAAGGGAAAAGAGCAAGGCCATGGAAGAAATGGACTCGAGTAAAGAGAAAAAATTGCTGTTTGTGACGAAGACGCTGCGATTGAATAAGATTGGGAAGAGCTGGATGAGTCAAATTCCACTATCCTGTTTAAAAAGCTGAAAAATGTCTTGAAAAATGTATTTTTGTATCATTAAAATGTTCTTTTTGATGTGATACAATTATAGGTTTTATTGTCATTTTCCCTTGTTTGAATTCATTGAAACGTCGGATATAAAGAACAGCATCCTTTATCTGTTTATTTTCTCTTTCTCTCCCACTCTCTCTCCTTTTTCCTCTTTCCCGCTTATCACAAGGTATAATTTTAAAAAGAAATGCTCAAGTCATTGGCAAATATTGGTGTTTGTGTAGGTGTTGTTTTTGGAACAGCTGCCACATACATAGGGTAAGGGATACAGGTTGCTGTACGCTATTGACGAGTCCCTTGATAACATCCTGTAAATCAATAGACACAAACAACATCAGCCTTTTAGATACACAGCTGCTTCTATTGTAGCACTTATTGGTAAGAATATGAAATAGAGCCAAGGAATCTAGGCTTATTCTTTTCGATGCACTGATAGGTATAAGAGAATTGCTCTTGAAATCAACATCAAAACCCCATTTGTCTCCACTACAGCACTTGAAAGTCCTGAACTATCAAACACGATCTATTTTCAGCTCTATCTCACCACTTGCTTCACAAAATGTGCACAGTCGATGTACTTGAAAAAAAAACAGCACGCAATCCAGCTTTTGTATCATACTATACATACATGTTCATACATATACCTCTTTTGTTTCGACTCAAAATTATATATATTATCATTAAAAAAAAAAAAAAGAATTTTACATGGGAACAGGAAAGAAAGAGTGGTCTAAAAGGCGAATATTACTATTATTATTTATTACTATTACTTGTACTACTATTTAATCCTTTATGCTCTTCATCTTCTGCGATACTACTTAGCACAGAGCCAGTGTAGGTGTTATTAGTGCTTAGATAACTTTTGTGGGGTTCTTCAAACTTCTTTTTTGGATGGAAAATCAAAATGACAGTGGTCCAAATGACAACGCTCAGTATATTGACTAGAGAAAAAGAAGAAAATCAATTAGCTTTAATCATGCAGTCAAGTGCTTCGTGATACTTGCCATTACAAATGAAAAAATCTGATAAAAATTTATTCTTGTTTATGCGCTTTTGTCCTGTTAAAGCATCAGTGCAAAGGATGATGAAACACGAAGCAAACAAAAATAGCGCCACTGAGAGCAGTAGATTCAGATCTTGGAAGTAGCGCATCTTGTGTGTGATAAATTGACCATCGTCTTTGTCTTTACTCTTGCCGAGCAGCCTCTTGAATCTAAAATGTGAAACGCCACCGAGAATCGAAATGATAAACAATTCTACAAGTAGAGTTAGACTAGGCTCGGATGTGCTATTTTCTAGAGTTCTTTCGTACCAATTCCATAAACAAATTGCGGCATAACTTCTTTGTATGTGGAGTCGTAAAAATCTCTGGAAAAGTTGAATTGTATGATAGGGAACAGGATGATGTTTACAAGGGTCCTGTGTTTGTGTTTATCAAGTCAGCATGGGATCAATTCAAGGAACAATCAACCTACATGATAATATAAAACTTGAATTCCTTACTACTCATGAATCGAGCGCCAGCTACAAGCTTGGCGAGGTACTTCCAGAAGCACTGCAGTAGTAATAAGGTTCCACTATATGCACAGGGTTAATTATCAGTGTTGAAACATTTGAGGCTTTTTAAGGTATTTTACATTTGTAACGAAAACCCCACACACAGACTATAATCTATACATAGTGTATAAATAGCTGATGAGTACAAGGCATGGAGACAAGTAGCTTTTAAATGCATATACCTGTTGGTGTGATTAGATTTCGATCAGCTTTAGTCCACAGAATATCTGGTTTGGTGACGATGTGTCCTAAAATGCTGACCATGCCTTCGTCGTATTTTACTCTTGTGCTTGCAATATCTAGCACAAAAAAAAAAAAAAAAGCTTGTCAATAGAGCATTTATCATAGTCAGGTACCTCAACCTTACCATAATACAGTTGAAATGGTATCATGAATAGAACAAGCAGCGTAACAATGCTTTTTAATTCACCTCGTCTGAATTTCGAAGGATAAAGGCAATCAAATCCTTGCGTTAAACGTATGCGATGGATAAACCAAATATACACATATATCAATCCAACGCCTCTGTCTACACTTTTGATTTAATAACGCATCAAATATTGTTGAATGATACATACGCAAGAAGCTATAATCACTTAGATGAGTCATATTCGTGTATAGATGTAGACAAAAAGAGTTTATATCTGAAAAGAGAAAAGAAAAATAGTTGTATATCAACTCCTTTTACAATCAATATCAAAGAAAGGGGGTAACTGTATGGCTCGGCGAAATGGACTTGGTACTGCATTAAAGCAGTAGTGAAATACGGTAGTAGCGAAACAGGAGCAGCCAATAATCTAGCACTTGATATTGATTGTTTTCTGAACAAGTTGCTATGATAACCCTAGGTTACAGCCATTTTGTAAGGAGGCTATGCCAACTCTTTAAAATAACGTTACCGTTAACCCACGTCGTTTGCAACCATATTGATTATGAAACGATGTTTTTATCAGTTTGCTCTGACCCACAATGGTCCTAAAGGTGTACTTTATTCTATACACATTGCATTCGTTATGATGCCTTTTTACTTCATCGCAATGCTCTGTGCTGTTTGTACGACGCACATGAGTATAGTATTATTCTCATGTGCTGTATAACAAACAACTCATCACATAGAAGTTATATGTGCTCTGTATATACTAACAAACACTATTCTTGTCTCCAACATTATCATTGATTTGACGTCCTGCTCATACTTGTCCAGATCAAATTTATCAGTGGTAAAAAAAAATATATATAGCGTATATATTTATGCTATACGTTTTAAGAAACATGCTCTTTTTATCCCATAATATAACGTATTGCATTGACATCTATATGCTGTTGTTTATGCGTTCATAAAAGAATGTGCATTAGCATTCGAAAAAAAAAAAAAAAAAAAAAAAAAAAAAAAAAAAAAAAAAAAAAAAAAGCCGTTCCCCAGTGAAACTTTAAAAAAAAACTTGGAGTTGTAACGAATATGGAAAAGATGTAAACAGACGCGATAGAGCCACATGATTATTGATCAATGACCTCAAGTTCCAACGTTTTAATAGCAGTTTAGTAAATATACAGCGCATTTCCTCAGCTTCTTGTCCATCGAATCCAGCCCCTGAATCTAACAGTGTCCTTTTGTACTACTTAAATGCAGTTTTATAGAAACCGATATGGAAAGTCGATGTAGATCAACCAGGAGAAAGGGGAAAAGTGCAGATACATACTATAAAGAATCCAAAAGCGCGATTTGACATGATTAAGATATGAAATTCGAGAAAAAACTAGAGTTTCTGTAAGCAAACCAAACGGATACTTGACTCTACATACTTTTGATGCTCGGAACATTCAAAAAAATACTTGCGTTGGTATTGTTGAGATGCTCCTGCTTTTTTTGAAATTAAAACACGATCTTGCCTAGACGAATATTTTCATTATCATGTTTTAAAATCCAAAATAATCTCATTTTTAAGATATAGACGACTTGAAGCGCTTTTTTGTTCTTGAGTGCTTAATGTTGTCAAATTCAAAACATCACTTGGATTGTTAGAACTATTTAAAGCATAACTTTACATTCTATCTTATATCTTAATTTGTGTGCCTGAAACTTGAGATAAAATCCTTTTACTTTAAAAAAAAGTTTATAGTGCAAACCTTGTGTGTTAATATACAATTTATAGTTTGACACTATTGAATAATGCAAGTAAAACATGGCGATATTGCATGGCTATAAGTTATTCCTGCATTGCTGCGCGCTATAATCAATTCCCTTTCTCTTGTCAAGGGTTGAGAGGGGGTCGCACTGATTGAAATATTAACATAGTTTCCAGACGTGTAATGCTTACTTGACCGATGTGTGAAAAACCAATTGATTGTGCTGCATTACATATGGCTAGATTAATACAAACATTGCCTTACAGTTTTAGCCATGAAATGATTTAGTTTATTAAAATGCATTGAATTCATATGCGAATTGAAATGAAAGCTTATAATGTTTTTAGCTAGTTTTTGGCCTTGGATTGATTTTTCTTATAATGGGCTTTGATGATATCAGCAGCCTTCTCGGCGATGCCATAAGTGGGCTGCATTAAATGAGAAGAAACTTCAAGGGGCATGATGGAGGCATCGACAACACGCAGGTTAGAAGTACCATAAACCATTAGAGCAGGGCTTACAACACCACCCAAATTTTTAGGAAGCATGGCGCAAGTACCAACGGGATGCCAGTCAGAACGAACATTGTTTGCCAACCAATTTCTAAGATCTTCTTCAGAGGTGACGTTAGTACCAGGTTCGACCTCACCGCTGTTAAGATCGCCAAGACCAGGAGAAGCAGTGATGATATCACGAGCAAGTTTAGTTGAAGCGACATGAACATCAATATCCATAGGATGAGAGTAGTATTGAGGGTTGATGACGGAGGGTTCCTCGATGTCGGAGGAGTTGATGTGTGTGTAACCACGGCTCAAAGGAGCAATCAGGACATGGTTGACGGTTTGGTACTTTGTGTTGTTCAAATCAACGCTGCCTACACCACCATAGCCAGGAGTAAGGTTGATTTCGATGGGGGACAAGTAGTTTTCTTCGTAACGAGATGCAACAATGGCATATTGCTTCTTCAACAGCTCCGCATTAGTAGCATTAGTGGAGGCATAGTAGTTTGCATATTTGTCAGTAGAATTACGAATCTTGTCAGCAAAGTCCTTTCCAGAAACAAACTCTGTGCCATTGAAAAGTTGCTCAGGAGTGGGATAACCCAAGTTATTGGGGGTAGTAGTCCAAATTCCAGTCTTGTTGGATTCATAAAGCTCTCTTTCTTCCTGAGCAAGAGTTTCATTGACAAAGACGCTGTTGGTTGTGTATCCAGTGATGTTGGTGGTTGAGACAGTAACAGCATGCACGTGGTCTTGCATGTTGGATCCAACACCTGGCAAATCGATCAAAGATTGGACACCGGCGGCAGACACGATGTCCTTGTTGCCAATACCAGAGACTTCCAAAAGCTTGGGGCTACCGATAGCGCCCGAGGAAAGAATGACTTCGTAGCGGGCTTTGATGGTCTGCTTTTGGCTCTTGTTACCAGTGGGATACCATTCAACACCAGTGGCCTTGACAGGTTCACTACCATTTTTCTGGGCAAACTGAATGCGGGAGACGGTATGATTAGCTAAGACAGCAAGGTTGCTACGGCTGGTATAAGGAGCAATATAACCAGCATATGAATCAACACGCTGAACAGTCTCAGGGTTCAGAATGTTGGGTGTAGTAGAGTATCCAGCCAAGGTTCCGTTCAAGAGATCGGGCAGAGCAGTAAAATTAAGGGTTTCAAGAGATGCGTTCCAACTAGCAGATTGAGGAAACTCGTAGTTAGTGAAGGATATGTCGATGGGTCCGTTCTTGCCATGGGCACTCTTTTGGTAGGTGGCACCGTACGCAACTTGAGCAGGAGTAGGAGGAGTAAAGTTTTCAACCTTTTTAAAGTATTTGAACAAGTTGGTACCATTCCATCCAGGGTTACCGAGCTCTTCCCAAGCATCGTAGTCCTTTAAACCACCACGGGTCTTTTAGAATAATACACATGTTAGAAGGCACAAGCCTGACATTTCGTTTTTTTTACGCACTGATGAGAAGACTTACCCAAACTAAACCATTGACAGCACTACCACCGCCGAGCAGTCTACCAGTTGCAATTGAAAGACTTCTGTTACCCATGCTTTCTTGAGGAGTAGTAGGAACAAGAGGACAGAGATCGGTGCCAACAGCTTGTCCATACCTGTTTAATAGTAATGCAAGCTGAATCAGAAAAGGTTACTTGAGATTTCCGTGTAGTACACTTACATGCCAGGAGCATAAACGACAAATTGATCGTTGGCATTAGGACCGGACTCAAGGACAGCTACAGTAACATCCTTGTTTTCAGAGAGACGATTAGCTAAAGCCAACCCTATATGCACAAAGGTATACATATATGTTAGAGATAATGATCAAGATGAAGCAACACATTGCGACATTTACCAGCAACGCCACCGCCAATAATAACGTAATCATACGTATCAGTAGAAGAATTGGTGTTTTGTTGTGCAGAAGCAAAAGAAGCGAATGCTGTGATAACAGTGAAAATGGAAGCAGTAATCTTCATTTCAATTTTTCATGTAGAATGAAGGGTCAATGGTTGACATTTGCGTTATTTTTATATATGTCAATTTAAGCTTCAGATTTTATTTAAGCCATATCGAGGGGTTTCAGTAGACTTGCAGATTTGTAAAATATTGGTAATATCGCTTATCGACGCACGTTTTTGAGACTTTCATATTATTAATGATTCTGCTGGACCCTTTGTTATCTGATCGCCTTTTTAAAGCACTCTCGCTGCTATTTGACATCTTGCAATGGATTTCAAAACGTCCGATTGGAGATCTCATTACCTTTATTGACCTATTCTGTTATATGCATGTAAACCATTATTACATGTATCATCGTCATGCTTTTTTTTTTCATAGTATATCTAAGAGAAGGCAATAATGCTCTATATGGATCTGATCATTTTTACGGTTAAAAAAAAAAAGCTTACAGATTGCTGACAAATTAATTGTTGAATTCCCAGAAATGACAGAAAATAATGTCATTGCTTTTTCAGGAAAAAAAAAAAAAAAGAATTGTTATCAATGCAAGTCGATCAGGACTTACACTCATACAATATATTATCTCTTGGTCATGCTTAATGGTAAATAAATGAGATAAAAAGGAAGAAGAGGGTGTTATGTAACTCGCAACGCAGTGTTTCAGATTGGACGTTCATTCAAATCAATGTCTCAGAAATTGACATATCAATACATATCTTAGCTTATGCATTGGGCCGAATTTCGCTCCTAAAATGAATGATGTGTAATGTCCGTTATGAGTGTAAACAACGTATATTATTTGCCTTGAAAGTCTCCCTTTTCAAGGTTTTCTTGAACAGAAAAGTGCGCACAGCGTCGTTGCGTCAATGAGCAGTGTATGTAAAAGTAGTGGGTCTGACCATCAGAATGGATTTTACAACTTGGTCTCGTAACTGCAAAAGTGCAGAAGTTTATTTGTCAACAGGATAAACCTGAGTTAATATGAAAGAGATGAAAAGAGATGATACATATGGCCTAGCAAAGCTGGCAATATTGATTATTGTTACAGGATCATATGTGGTGGTGTTTTCATCTTGACCTGGGAGGTAGGCTTCTATATATGTGTATATTTTTGAAGCTTAGTCGATTCTCTTTCTATCAACTTTTACTTTATGAAATGGTCTTGGTCAAGAGATAAATGGTTCAACAGCAGAAAGTTCAACAGGCTTTCAAGTATTTTCTTGAGAATGGTATTGTTGGATGATATGACATGAAGATTCATGTAATTTCTGTTGACGAGCTATTTTGTATAACGTGCGAAGACAAATTTTGAGATGGGCTGGCTTCAATGTAGGATTTAGAAAATAATAGTTCATAGTGAGCATTGAATCCATCGGCCTCAAGACAGGTTGTGTCTAATGGCTTTGGTAGAATGACATCTTCCGCTAAATATTCTTCTGGCAACTTAGATGCAATGTTGTTTCCGTTGTCGTCGACAAGTTCAGAGTTACCAACATTTGATTTAAATATATATATATATATATATTCAATTAACAGTAGAATGATTTTGTGAACCTGCTTGCTGAAATCAGAGGTGTATCATGGATATTTTCCACCTGGCCACCGTTTAGTAACTTTAGCTCGAGGCAGATGCAATTTATAAAGACAGTTAGATATATATGAAATGTAGTCAAGTAATCTTTCGTGGAGTCCATACTTATGAAAATTTTCTGAACAATAATGTCAAAGACTTGATTTCATTTAAACAAATTTGATACCTCAAAAGCAGAGTTTCATCCCTCCTTCCGTGCTTCCTTCCTTGAACAAATGAAAACTAGATGGCAAGTGAATAGACGTTCAAGATAAATGATTAAACGACGGGAACGCACAAGAAATTATTTACCAGACAGGTGGTTATTTTATTATTTGTGAGTACTTATAATTAAATGGTTCATCGAGCATTGGAAAATGGTCAGTTCAGTATGTTTGAACTTTTCAAACTTGCTCCACTCCTTGCGAAACAACAAGAGACATTCTATCCGTCAAGTATCATAATCACAAATCAAGTAGAAGCTTATAGTTATGTTTTTTTAAGCAACTAAACATTGCAAGGGAAAAGTGATGGCGTTGAGCGATGGGCGTCATTTCATCCAAAATGTTCGGTATAGGCTTAAAGGCGGGTCATTGATTTCAACAAACTTCGGCGTTTTATTTGTCTTTGATCTCAAGAATAGTTGGAGCCTAGCACGCAGTTAGGTTTTTGGTTAATGTTATGGGTGTTGGATTTTTTGCACGCTCGACGGCAATAGTAATAGAGTCATTCCATAAAAATAGCTCGCATCATCTGTTTTATTTTCTTTGATGTAGTCGATGTTGGAGGCGCATGTCATTTTGCCCATTTTTCCATTGCTTTTTTTTTTACTTTAGCTTGATGATGGAAAGTTAAAGAAGATTTTAAGCATGCAATATGCGTCATCGCAACATAATTTAATGGCCGTAAAACGAGAGGCTATAAAAATCACACACGCGTCAACGGAACAGACTTCTTTTTTCTACATTTCTTGAACAAACTATCTTTTCTTCAACGATGCCTCTCCATCCAACTGTCCTTTGGGCTCAAAGAGCCGATGTCGTTTACTTGACTGTCGAAATCTCGGACATCAAGGTAAGTTTGTTGTGTCTTTATGTTGCTGCTATGGGAACATCTTTGTTGTATTGGATACTTAAAGCCAGCGTAGAAGCATACGGTCGACTTGACTGAAAAAAAGCTTACCTTCAAGGGAACTGGCGAAAAAGAACAGAACGAATATGAAGTCGAGATTGAGTTCTATAATGATGTTGATGTTCAGGTAGGTTTTGTACGCTTAAACAAAACAGGAGATTTTTCCATTGACGACTATCGCTAGAAATCCAAACAACATTTGACACCCCGTAACTTAACAATGGCCATTTATAAAAAGGAGGAAGCTTGGTGGCCTAAGCTTCAAAGTGGAGGCAAACTCAATTTTTTAAAGGTTGATTTCCAGAAATGGATAGATGAAGATGACGAGGAAGAGGAGGGCCCAGCAAATGATCCTATGGGCGGCTTAGACTTCCAAAGTTTGATGCAACAAGCTGGTGGTGGAATGCCAAACATGGATAATTTGGTAAGCTTTTCATAATGTCTTTTTATGTATGCCCTAATATTGACATTTGTTATTGTGCAGCCTGAAGGAGATAACAGCAGCGACGAGGAAGAAGAGTCAAAAAAGGACTAGAAAACTTCCTTCATTTTTGCGAAATTGTAGATCAAGATAATAAACTAAATGTATCTTTTGTAGCATGCCTAATTGGTATGATTTTTTGCTCGTATTTATTTAATGGGTCGTTTTATTCTGCAAGGCGAGCATCTTGTGGCAATATTCTGAACCGCGTATTATGTTATATCCTCTTCTATTGTAAGATGATGAATACCGGTAACAAGTAGCACAAAGATTTGCATGTCGTTATCTAAATGCGGATATTTTAAACTCGTTTCATTAAGGAAATGCGGAGCTAAACATTAAGTGTTGGTAAACTTATTTTGTTTAAACTGAATGATGTGAGTGTGTGTGTGTGTGTGTGTGTGCGTGTGTTATCGACTCGGATGATCAAGGACTTTCCTCCCTTTTGACTGTCTTCCCATGAACACCACATTATCTTTTTGGGAGCAATCGAATGAAACAACAAGTTTTTCTCTTTTTCCTTTTTTTCCCTTCTTTCCAGTTTACGCTTCAAACATGGCAGAAGGTTTGTATACACTTGTTGGCTTTCTTACCATGTTCAACTAATGATTTGAAACAGAAATCAAGCAAAGACACAAAATAGACGAATTGAAAAAGCGTTTCAGACAAGTCGAAGGGGTAAGCTAATAAATAACAGCTCGAAATCATTCAAAATATTCATACACATACGTTGTTGTTAGGAGAATGATCTGCTTCAAGAAAAATTACATCGAGCACAGAAGAGCATCAAGAGACTTCGACTGGAAAGAAGGTACATACAGAATATCATGTCATTGAATGCGTCTGTAGACTACATTCACTAACATTAAGGCAAGTATTTTATTGGAAAGAATAGACAAAGGTTTCGACAACGGCAGTGAGTCTGACACAAGCTCTGATATATTCTTGCACAATGACTTGATAGCAGACAGCAGCAAGGTAAGCCGTTATTTCATGTATTCTAAACGTGTGCTCACACCGGCACGCAATGCGCTAGCCACCAGCAAACCGCCATCATCATAAAAACTACAAACAAACCGAGAAAAACAACACTGTAACAGCAGTAATTAAACCGCCAAAAAAGAAGAAAGATCCAAACGCACCAAAAGGACCGGGAAACGTATTTTTTCTATTCTGTCGTCAAGAGCGTGACAAGGTCAAGGAAGAATTCCCTGAAGAAAGTATCGGCGACGTTACTAAACTTTTAGGCCACAAATGGAAAGGGTTGACCAAAGAAGAAAAGCTGGTCAGTTTTATGAATCCGAAAGAATATGATGAACATGACTAAACCTTAATCTGCAGGTCTATCATGATATGTTCAAGAGAGAAATGGATGAATATGAAGAAGCAATGAAAACATACAAGAGTAACGGCGGCGGTGGTATGTTGCCTTTGGAAGGAAATCCTGCAGAAGAGTTGACAACTGCAGAGTCATTAATATCATCACCTGTGTCTATCAATAATGATATCACCATGCAACAGCAACAACAACCACCTCGAGATGACTATCGTCGAAACGAAAGTTTGTATGACCACCATTTCCAAGCCAAATATGTGACAGACCATCACCAGCCATTGTACGAATCACAACCTGATTATATGTCAAAAAATCAAGAAACTCATTTGGTCCAGCAGCATCAGCATCACCACAATCACCTAATGCAACAGCAACCGCTTCAATCAACATTCTCACTAGATAACAACAACGCTTTCGAGAAACCTGTTATAACGAATCCTCCTTCTGCTCCATATGATCATTTTTAATACTTTTTTTTTCCTTCTTCTTCTTCTTCCTTTATTTGTATCTACTATCGCCTCTCTTTCGAATATCATCGAAATAAACATTGAAAATTGTACGAAAAATCTTTTATTAGCCTGGGGATTCATCAGGGTAAGCTAACAAATCTAGTAATCTCCTGAATACAAATTGGCTGATAATATCTTGGGCTGTTTGGCCGACCTGTAAGAAAATACTGCAGGGTTTTTCATAATGGTTCATTCTGCAATGCATGTAACAATGGTGAGGAAGTGCTTTTGCAGCATAAACAATAAATTTAACTTTCCGCATTGTTATCCCTTGAGTGTATAAACTTAGTAACAACAGTTAATATACTATTAATATTGACTTGTTCTCCAATTTCATTCAGTAGAGCACTTGGTTAAACTTAATACCAAGCAAAACAATGAAAAACTCAAGTCTCAATAACGTTCTACAAATCTAGCTATGGATATATACAGGCACAACAACAAATACTTTGTATGCACAGCAATCACATTAGTGCTACAGCATCAGATGAGTTGATCCACAATGGACGAGGAAGTCTTAAACGGCTATGTTCAAGACCAAACTTGGTAATATTCCAGACACACATTACACAACTGTATTCGAGCCAAATGCCAGCACGATAAGAAGGAAAGTAGATGTTGTCTGAGATGCTTGAAAGAAAACTGTGCTGTAAAAAAATATGCGAGGTCTCAAAAAGAAAATCAATAATCCTTGCAAAGAGTCGGTCAATTATCTCGATTAGTTGATGTAAGATATCCTAAAATGTAAAAAATACTGCATTCAGCTGTTAATTTATACTTGGGTTCTACTTGTTTGCACTTAAAAGATAGTTTGTTCATCATAAGCTATAAATTTCATCTCAATAGAGTACGTAAGCATGTATTACTTGGTAAATAATATAAATATGGCAGGCAGAACAGTCTTTTGCAGCTCGATTTGTAAAATCCTACCAAAGATAAAATTTACCCTGAATTGAAATAAATAAGCGTTGATTCACAAGAAAAGAAAAGCTATATTTATGGAATCAATCTGTCTAAAATCTCGCTTACTGCATTTTATATACTATTTGATCTTAAACAATGGTGTGAGGATGATCGGTGGTAAAATCAAAGTCAAAGGTCGTGTCATGTTCATTATATCAACAAACTAATATTATATTATGGTATAATCTGATTATGGTGTTTTGCTCCAGAGGTAAAATTTCTAATAAATTGGACATCTGGTTATAGAATTGTTGAATATTCCATGCATGTGGTTATGCAATCCGTTCAATAAGGCAAACTTTTGAAGACTCGAGAATTTTTTTTAAACTATTCTGGAGATTCCCCTTTATACGACAACGACGAAAGAATAGAGGCAGTGTGAACGAATAGAGCATAAAAGTTTGGTGGTTTATGGGCTTGATTGACGTAAGATATGGCAATTAATGTGCTTTGTTACCCTCGAACCCACTCAAAATCACAGCTTTTACTAATTACTCTGGATTGAGACATCGCACTAATATGAAACTGTACAGAGGAGTAGAGGTAACGTAGGCAAGTACTGCATACAAAGTTGGTGGTATATGGACTTGACTTACGTAAGGTATGGCAAAAAACGTTCCGCTCACTTCGCTGCGGTAGGAGAAAAGCTATGTGGACATCTTCAAGGATACCCCGCCAAAAATCTTAAATATCAGTTTTATTGTTTACTGTTAACACTTATCGCATAAAATATCAATTGCTGCTTCGTTGCTTTATTAATTGGAAAAGTTAAGCTCAATTTACATATATAATATGAATAGTAGTGCCTGTTTTTCTGGTTAATGGCCAAAAAAATTAATTATTGCAACCAATTTAAATGATGGGAGATTTTTTTCGGTACAATTTTCAGTAGTGTTTCTGCATAACAAAGACTGATTGAGTCAACTCTACGGAAACTAAAAACTATTCAAGTTTCATATATAAGCTATACGTATATTTAGGTTTAAAAAAAAAGGGCTGCTGTAATCCTATCAAGCAGAATTATTTTGTTGGTTTATGCTTTCAAATCTATGAAATTTTGTATGTCTCTATTATATTACATCTAGAACAAAATACTGTCCGAATACATTATGTTATTGCTTAAAAAAGAATCACAATCGCCAAAAACAGAGGAAAATAGCTAATGATATGTAGTAAGTGAGGATCCTGGGCCATCTATGCAAGATACAAGTTCAAGCCCCTAAAAGATACAGCGCTATCATTTTTTAGCAGATTTAATCATGGGACAGGAAAGTGTTCTGTTGCATTCAACAACGACCACAAGAAACATCTTCCCCTTGCTTGAAATTACGACGAATTTGCAAAGTGAGCAACTTGAGGTAAACAAGTGAATTACGTTTACTTGAGTATGGTTTAATTGGATTTCTGCTTAACTTGCATTAAATCTTGAGATTTATGGTTGATATTACCAGATGAGTTTTCTAGTGCATAGCTGCACAAAGTCTGACGCAACTATACAGATTATTTATGCTTAACTTTCTATTTATTGCCGTTAAAATATTTATAGATATGATACAGGTTTTTGTTTGATGTGCGGAACGAGGGTCTAGTTGTTCTTGACTAGCTTACTATCATCAATAAGATTGTTCTTGACGAGATAGTCCAAGATGCTTTGAACGCCTTGTTCAACCGAGACTTCGTGAGTCTTGATATGAATTTCAGCATTTTCAGGAGCCTCATAGGGGGCTGAGATACCAGTGAATTCCTTGATTTCGCCAGCCTTAGCCTTAACGTAGAGGCCTTTGGGATCACGCTTCTCGACAACATCAAGAGGAGCATCTGCAAAGACTTCGATAAAAGGAATATTGGCAGCTTTGTGGAGCTCTCTAGCAGAGTCACGATCAGCTCTATAAGGACTGATAAAGGCAGTGATGGCAATAGCAGAAGAATCAGCAAATAGCTTGGCTACCTATGTTTTCCCGAAAAAAATTGTGAGTAACTTCAACGTTCCAACAAACACACACAATCCTTTCTCTCTCTCTCTCTCTCTCTCTCCCTATATTATATTTACCTCTGAGATACGACGAATATTTTCAGTACGGTCATCAGGACCGAATCCCAAGTTCTTGTTTAACCCGAAACGAATATTGTCACCGTCTAAGCGATAAGCATTGATGCCAGAATGGAGTAGAGTTTGTTCCAAAGCAGTAGCCAGAGTGGATTTACCAGAAGCAGAGAGGCCGGTAAACCAAAGAGTGAAACCCTAAAATCAGTAATGTTCAGCGATCAATCTTCTGGGTCGTCACCTTCATCATGCTGGATTAGCTCTTACCTTTTGTTTCAAGAGACCCTGGCGTTCTTCCAAAGAGACGCTTCCGCTGTGCCAAGTGATATTAGTAGCCATTTTTTGTTTTTTTCGGTTAATTCAATGCAAGTATATTTTTTTGAAAAGAAAGTGAAAGAGGGTCGAGTTTATTTCAAGAAATTTATATGTGGAGCCAGGCGGAGATGAGTGTATGCAAACAATGTAGTTTTTATTGGCGGTTCCTGGGATTGCGCCATATGGTAGTCCAATGTGTATCATTTTGTGCGCAAGCAAGAAAGTCCAGAAAAGAGATCCCATAGAGCATTTGCACTGAAAGTGATGAATAGAAGCATACCAAAGCTCACGCCTGTATTATAAAAGTTACACCTATTTTTTGTGGAATTATTAAAAATAGCACAGATTTATCATCGTATATAATAGCAAGTACCATCCATCAAAGCCTCCAGCAGGACATGTATAGGCTCCAATCTCCATGCTGATAGATATTCCTAATATTACTGCGAGTAATGTATCCATGGCAAGTCCAATTGCTGGTTTTATATTTCCACTGCTGTTGCTAAATCTTAATGATAGTTGAACGTAAATGCAAAAGGAACTCCAAACAAATGCAACCCATTCAACGCCATAAAAAAAGTACAACAGTGCTACATTGTCAAATGGTACCGATGTTCTACCAGACCACTATATTATTTGATCAACCGTCAATGGAATTTGGCATAAAGGTTATTTGTTTATGAGTCGACCTACTGTATTGGCGCTTGCTTGGAACCCAAATGAGCCTATCACACAAAGTATTTGAGTTACCCGGAGAATAAGCTTCCATCTGCCTGCAATGCTATTTTGATCTTGTGCTTTTTGCAACTGTTGCTCTTCAGTGATAATTGTTTTCTCGTTGATATCACTGTTTGCGATAGATGATGAGGACGACGAATGAGGCAAATCAGATTGCGATGCTGTCTGGTACGCTGGTGGAGGAAAAACTTTGTCGCGATTTTCTTCCATCTTCTAGTGGTTCTATAATTTATGAAATTTAGGGAAAAAAAAAAAAAAAACCAGAAACCTATATACTATTTTTTATACATCTCTGATCGTATCGAGACTCTTTCATTTTATGATCGATGGTCGTATGTAGCATACGTTTGTTTATTGAAAACAACAAGGGATTTTAAATCAAACCTTCCAGCAGTTTGAAAAGAATACAGAGTCTTCTACCGCTGCAAAAGTTAAGCAGATGTTGCGATTCCACAGATTTTATCAGATGCTACTTTTATGACTCAAAGGTGTGAATACATCTGTGATGATTACTTTCTAAGCAACAATTTCATCGGTGAACTTGCACCAAATTTCTAACAGAAAATAAAAAAATATGCAAGAACAATTGATACATCGTATCACTAAATTTCTCATTTAATCATAATAGATGCTGATCTTGCATTACTACATAATCTTTGCAAGTTTGGATCATGAGATGTTTAGCAGCGATGACGATAATAACACGCTGATTTTCACATTTAAACCACCGTCCAATGTTGAGATATTTGGCTTTAGATTATTATAGAAGGGTATTTGGTTGAAATACACTCGGTATCAACCAAAAAGACACCTTCAATATATTTTGAAATTGAAGGGAAGCGAAAATTTGTCGACAATACCGTAGCATATCGTGAGATAGGAGCTTGCTAATCAACAAAATATAGCGCATTGTTAACGTCCAGCTGAGAAGGGTTCCTGAGTAATAAACAACAAGGACCAATAAAAAAAGACTTGCAAAAATCACATTTAAATCAGCATTTTTCAAAGCAAATCAAATGCGTTTTTCCCTTTTCTTCTTTTCTTCACACCCTTACAATATAAATCGTAATGGCCAGTAAGTCAAACTACAGTTCCATACCAAATGACGATCCAGAAAGGCCATTTGGTGTTTACCAAAAGCCAACCAATGTAGGCTTCCACGCACAAAATACAAATCCAGGTGCTCGATTTAAATCTTTTGTTTATTTTTGCTATAGAAAAAAAGGCTCCACATTATTGTTGGTGCGGCAATTATTGGCATTACAGGAGCCATTGTGGTTATTTCTACGGTGTTGTTAGGGAGCAGAGCTGATCCAGGTAAGTTTATGCAATACATACTTGTGATATCATGATGATTAACGAACTGGTTTGAAAAAAAAAAAAAACCAGTTCCCAAAAAGAACGTGATCATGATGATCAGTGATGGATTTGGGCCAGCCTCAGAAACATTTGCTAGGCAATACTATCAATGGTTGGAGCATAAAGAGTACAAAAGCATTTTACCGCTAGATGAGATTATCGTGGGCCAAAGCCGCACGCAGAGTTCATCTAGTTTGGTGACTGATAGCGCTGCAGGGGCAACAGCATTTTCTTGCGCTAAGAAATCGTACAACGGAGCTATTGGAGGTAAATGCGTGCATTTTTAGTTTGTTGCTTGTCATTTACATAATCTTTTTTTTTTCAATGAATAGTGGATCCCAATGAGTCGCCTTGTGGTACAGTTTTGGAATCTGCAAAACTACATAAAAACATGTTGACTGGTCTTGTCGTAACTTCTCGTGTCACCCATGCTACTCCTGCTGCATTCTCAGCTCATGTCCTTGATCGAGACAATGAAAACTTGATTGCTGTACAGCAGATTGGCCACAACCCATTGGGCCGCACTGTGGACTTGATGTTTGGCGGCGGTACCTGTGAATTTACAAAAAATTCATCTGCAGGAAGCTGTCGATTTGATGATCGTGATTTATTCGCTGAAGCCAAGAAGCAGTTTGGCTGGAGTGTCGTCTTGGACAAGCCAGAATACGAGGCTCTGCAGACTGAGGACGTAGAGTTGCCGTTGATGGCATTGTTTGCTCCTGGAGTAAGTTTGCAAATGCAGTGACTTTATACCTCAAGTAATTTAACATGCAAATTCAAACAGCACATGAGTTTTGAAATGGATAGAGATCCTCGTCAGCAACCTGCTTTGCATCAGATGGTAACCAAGGCATTAGATATCCTCAAAACCAAATCCGACGAACAAGACACTGGCTTCTTTTTGATGATCGAAGGAAGCCGCATTGACATGGCTGCTCACAACAATGACCCTGCCGCTCATTTCCATGATATTTTAGAATACCATAGAACCGTTGAATTGGTCAAGAAATTCGTTGATGAAAATCCAAACACAGTTGTCATCTCTACGAGCGACCACGAAACTGGCGGTTTTACTACTGGCAGACAAGTGGGCGAAGATTATCCAGAATACAAATGGAATCCTGAAGTGGTCCATCGCGTGCGCAATTCTTCGGAATCATTAGCCAATGCTTGGGCTGCCTCGACCAATGTTCGTAGCCAAGGTTACCTCAAAAAGGTTTTGATACAATCTGGCTTGGGCATTCAGGACGCCACCCCTCAAGAGATTGAAAAGATCACAAATTGGAAATCCAGCGGTAAGACTGTGGAGGAGCTGTCTTGGCTGTTTTCGGATATGGTTTCCCGTCGTGCATTGCTGGGTGTAAGTCCTGCAATATTATCAACAAAGAGAGGCTAATTGATTAACCTCTTCTTCTCTCTAACGTACACATAGTGGTCTACCCATGGTCACACGGCCGTGGATGTAAATCTTTATGCAAAGGGTGACGGCACTGAAGTTTTGAGAGGAAGCCATGAGAATACTGACATTGGCGATTTCATGGTTGATTTTCTTGGCTTGAAGTTGGATGAGCTTACGCATAAACTTGCCAATTGCAGGTAAGAAAAAGAAAGATGGCTGTTTCATTTAAACTGACTTTACTGTTACAGCACTGGGCCTCCTGCTGCAGACCTGACTAGTCTAGGTAACAGTAAGGCTGCTGTTTACCATGGTTAGGTCAACTTTTATTGGATGCAGGTGTTGATGACTAACCCAAACATCAATTGCAAGCATTGACTGACATCATCTTTACGAGAATTACACGCTATTCCAAAAGTTCGTCGTGTGTTAATTGATCAAAATAAAAATACATCTTTTTCATCTTTTTATTTTTGCTTTTCCTTTCATCAAAAAAAAAGAAAAAAAATGCTCTCCATCGCTGCTCGTTCAATCAAGTCTAGTTCATTCAAGTCAGCCCTCCGTCCCTTGACTGCAGTCCGCACCAAGGTTACATTGCCAGATCTTCCTTATGGTTATGACGTGAGTAAATGTGCGCATGCTTCGTCACAGATTACTAATCCAAAGGTATGCTTAGGCTCTTGAACCCTACATCAACACTGAGATCATGAAGCTTCATCATTCCAAGCATCATCAGACCTACGTCAACGGATTCAACCAAGCCGAGGAGAAACTTCAAGGAGCTTTCAAGTCCAACGATTTGACCGAACAGCTTGCCCTCCAAAATGCTCTTAAATTCAACGGTGGTGGCCACATCAATCACACTCTCTTTTGGCAAAACTTGGCCCCCAAAGGTAAGGGCGGTGGATCTCTTCCTAAGGGCGCCTTGGCATCTGCGATTGACAAGGAATTCGGTTCGTTTGACGAATTCGTCAAAAAGTTCAACACTGCTGCTGCTGGTGTTCAAGGTAAGAAATGAGACGGCTCTAATTGATGGCTCTGGCTCTGCAAACTAATCTTTTGTTATCGCTGCAATTAGGCTCTGGTTGGGCTTGGTTGGTAAGTTGCACAGCTTGAAATCATGTTGATATCATGTTTTGCCAACATTTTTGTTAATTGAAACCAGGGTTACAACAAGCAATTCAAACGCGTTGAGATTACCACTACTGCCAATCAAGATCCTTTGCTCACTTTGACTCCTCTTTTGGGCATTGATGTTTGGGAGCATGCCTACTACTTGCAGTACAAGAATGTTCGTCCTGACTATCTCAAGAACATTTGGGAGGTTGTTAACTGGGAAACTGTCGCTGAGCGTTTTGCCAAAGCTGCTTAAACCGATCCATTGATTTCAGTAATAATAATAATAATAAACGCACCCCACTTTATTGATTTCATCTTAACATGCGCATCCATTGCCAAAGTCTCTATTGTCATCGCTGTCAATACGAATGGGGTCATTGACTTCACTGTAGAGCTCCACATCGGTCTCTTGCTGAAGAGCATTCTTTGCAATTGTTTGGAAAGCTTGCTCGACGTTGATGGCATCTTTGGCCGACGTCTCAAAGTATCTTTGTAAATAGGTAAACATAATGGCATTCTCGAATTCAAAGTAAACACTTACGGAATGTTTCCTTTTGCCTGACTGAAAGCCAGAGCACGCTTCTGCGATACCATGCGCTTAGACTCATCGACATCTACCTTGTTTCCCAACACAACAAAGGGAAAGTTGTCGGGGTCACGTGGTGATGCTTGCACCAAAAATTCATCATGCCATTGACCGAGAGACTCAAAACTCTTGCTGTTGTTCACATCGTATACCAGCACACAGCAGTCAGCACCACGATAGAAGGCAACGCCCAGGGACTGGAAGCGTTCTTGGCCGGCCGTATCCCAAATCTGCATGCTGTTGCGTCAGATCAAAAGCTCCTCGTCGTTATTCTTCAACTAATTTATACTCTTTTTTTTTTTTTACCTGCATAGTAACCAGCTTGTCATCAACCATCACCTCCTTTGTCAAGAAGTCAGCTCCAATGGTAGCTTTGTATTGGCCACTGAACTTTTTGTTGACATACTGATTCATCAATGATGTCTTACCGACACTGTGCAGAATGAGCGTTAATTTTACAGCATATCAGCCGCATTTATAACGCAGTAATTGGATATGGCATCCATTACAACAACGTACCCGCTATCGCCTAGGATAATAACCTACAAAACAGCAATAATAAGTAACTGAAAATAATGTGCTAATGTAGTCTGCTGTTACCTTTAGTAGCACTTTCTTTCTCGTGGACATTGTTAAATTGAGGAAAAGAAATGAGGAAAAAAAAAAAAAAAAAAAAGCTGTATTATTATAAATGAGATTTCGTTCAAAACCATCAACTCCGAACGATCTGTTCTGTGCTACCCCCAAACAATCAGAGACACAGTTTTTACACGACGTACAATGAACGATACGCAAAATTGTTGCAAAATCATAGGACAATGAGCTTTGATGTCACATGGCGTTGTACGGTAAATATCAGCCATTATAGCACTGAAGCATTGAAACATGTCTGTCGTAAAATGACGTTGTTTGTCTGAGTTGAGCGTATAGCTTCCAACAAAGTGTCCAAACGTCAAGAATATCCTGACAATAAAGGCCCATGAAACTGAAGCCCACTCAAAAGCTGCTGCCAATCTTTCGCCAGAGAAATGCAGATCCGGGGGGGGGGTTTTTTTGCTCCTAAAAAAGGATTTTGGCTGCTTGAAGTGAAGGTTTGTCTAGATACACTTTTTTTTATAATTTTATTGGTAGTATCACATGATGGCACACTGAGAATCTCTATTAATATTATTTTTTGCGCTTGAGGCTACAACGGAAAGTCTTTTGTCTTGAGCCTTAGCACGTTTCTTTTCATTCTTTTGCTGCTTTACTAGACTTTCCAACAGCTGGATACGGTCTCGTGCTTCTTTATGATTGCCTTTCTTGACGGCTTTAGAATAGTAGTGGTGAGCTTGCGCAAAGTCTCTTGGAACACCAATACCAATTTCATAATACCAGCTAAAACAAGACGAATTTGCATTAGTACAAATCCCTCTCTCCAAATAATACAGTGCTGCTGATACAAACTTACCCTAATAAATAACATGCATCAGCCAAGTCATGCTTTGCAGCTAAATGGCACCATTTGAATGCTGCATCTTCGTCTCGTGGCTGAGTTTTGGTCCACTTTGATTCATCATGCTCAAAAATTGCTAATTGTTCTGTCTGCTGTTCAGCTGGGATTTTAACACCGTGATTGTAAATGCGGGAAAGACCCAGCATGGCATACGAATTATTATCATTGTTAGCAGCAAGTTCGTAGTATTCGTGCGCTTTGCTGATATTGATGCGAGTGCCAAACAAGCCCTGCTCATGGATATAGCCGAGACGGCATTGTGCGGTTGACATGCCCATGTCGGCGGCATGTTCAAGGAATGCGACAGCAGCAAATGTGCCACCATAGCTTTGTATTAATTCACTGTTGTGTGGAAAGAAAAGATAATTAATATAGTCATATTAAACCGGTTGTTCTGTGGACGTACCTAGGTATACTGATTGAGGGATAATCATTTGTAAGGAGTAATCCCAAGGTATAAGGTGCTTCGGGGCATGTTCCAGTTGATTTCTCGGATGCTTTTATTAACAACTGAATTGCTCCCGCAATATTGCGTCTAGAACCGAATTCACCATTCAGATTAATCATGGCAATTCGCTATGAGGATGTATCAACAACATTAGTATGCATAATACAGATATTAGTTTTTTTTTTTTTTTTTTTTTTTTTTTGCTGGCTACTTACATAAATGGCTTCCACCAAGCCTAAACCAGCAGCATCTTCATATAACTGAAAGGACGTCATATATTCTTGTTCTCTTTCGTAGTACTGACCCACAGCAAACATAGCCTCAGGCACCTTTTCGTTTGCTGCGATTTCGTAATATCGAAGTGCCTTGGTAGAGCTTTTTCGAAATTTATACATGCCACGCTCATGCCAAAGAGCCAGTAAATAAGCAGCTTCACCCACATTCTGGTTGGCTAATTTTTTGATCCACTTTACGCCCTCGTCTTGCAGCATTTTTCTCTTTTTGCGGTTGTTGGCTTCTTCGCCCTCTTCGAAGGACTTGCTTTGGGTCAAGATAGAATCTCGGCGCATGGTGTTTAGTGTCGTGTGGGTATCCATACTACTGCGACGACTACTGATGATACTCGCAGGTCGCCCGATGCTTGGGCTGGCGGTACCAGTCGTGCTTTGGCGAGAACGCTTCAACAGCGGCAGGCCAAGAGACAGGTTGGGTCGGAACGAATGACCTTGTCCGTCGTATAAGCTGGCGACTTCCAAGAGATACTTTGCATAAGCAAGTTGGACGCTGTGGTCCTGGGTTTTCAGCGCCATGGTTCTGTAGAGTTTGATGGCTTCCGGGTGGTTTGTGAGGCTGTAGGAAGCCTTGCAGTATTTTGAAGAGGAGGATTGCTGCTGTTGCTGCTGGCGTTTATATGTAGGGCGGATGGAGGAGGGCGTGAGAGACGGTGTTGTTGAAGCACTGCGAGCATGCTGGATTACAGGTAAACGGGTATTCGGGGTAGAAGTTGGAGTTGGAGTTGGGATTGGAGGGAGAGGACTCTGCTCGCGAAGTAAATCTTTGCTTTGACGGCGACGGTCTGCTGGCTGATGGTGTCGATTGACAGGTGTTGGATCTAGGTTTCTATTCAATTCCTCCTGTTCGATTTCGTCAGGTGATTCAGTCAGTTCTTCTTCGGGTGCTGTGACCACCAACGCACTAACAGATTGTTGAGCAACTGAAGCAAGGCTCTTTTTTGTTGGAGAGGATGGGAAGAAGTCAGTATTGTGCTGCGGCAATTGGGGAGGAGAAGAGGGAGCGCCTGAAATGCTGATATCATCTGTGGACGACGATAGCAAATGCGATTCCTCGCTGGTCAATAATGGCGCTAATGTTTCCAAAGGCGGTAGTAATTCCAGTTTCACGTTGTGTTTGTAATGTAAACGAGATGGGTATTGCTGCTCGACTAACGTCTTTGACACTTTTCTGATGACAGTAGGTTTGTACTCTTCAATTTGTTGTGGCTGGCCCGTAGCAGTAACATCTTGTTTGACGTTACCTTGCCAAGAGTTTGGTGGTGGTACTTCAACGATCTGTTGAGGCTCTTCTTGTAATTGCTGATGTATAGGGGTGTGCTGGATTTCAGGCGACGAAAGGATACTGTTTAATCCTGGCTTGTATTGGTCGTTTGTAAGATGCGGCTCATTGTCCTCTTCGTAAATGTCAGGGTTAACAACTCTCAAAGTGAGGGGTTTGTTGAATGGTTGGTCACGAATGAGGGTGCCTGTTTCTGAATCAGCCGAAATCGTGCTATCATAATTCATCATCATATTACTGCTATTATTCAACGACTGGGAAGATGATTTTGCGTTTAGATACTGGTGTGTTGGCAGCAATGACAAAGCCGCGTTTTTGTTTTGTGACATTTTGAGAGAAAGGAAAGAGAAAGAGTTGAAAAAAAAAGGAGCCCAAGAACTTTATATACAAGAAAGTAGGTTTGATTCCCTACTTTAGAAAATGTGCCTACATTATTATATAATGTTACAGAGGGGAAGGAGAAGGATTCCACAAAACTAATTTTTCAAGGCACCAACAATGGCAAATCTCATGTGAGATTCTTGTCATTGGATGGGTAACGACTCCGGAAATTGTGAAAAGAAAGAGGCTATTTTTAGTCCATTGTGATATGGTTTATGCGTTTTCATTTAGGATTCGTAAACAGAGCGAGGTGGAAAGAGTAAACAGCTAATTTTACTAGAACGAAACATCATGTCATCTTCCATACCGTTCTGATCGCAATAAGATCTAGATTATCCTCTATATAGGTCATTGCCCAGTGGATGTCATGAACAAAATAGGTTCTAGCCCACGGATCAATACAATTTAACCACTGTTGTTTATTGTATATTTTAATCATGTTCATCAGATGCATATCCAACAACCTTCAGCGTCTTAATGTAATTAAATTTCATGTCATACACATGACCTGTAATTAAGTGCCCTAGTAATCATGTGCCTATAACCCGGTGGAATTCATATTCAAATCTGTTTTTATTTGAGGTTGAAGTTGTTGCAGTGGTAATGTTATTCCGCTTCAATGACAGCTAAATCAGGGACGCATGCAACATTAGTTTTTTCTATATATTTTTTTTTTCCAATATTGTTGTGTGATCTTCAAACATGTGTGATGGTGTTACCACAAATATATATACACTCAGATTATGCTATATATACGTTGTAACTGTATTTAGTCTATTCTTAGCACCAAACCCATATATATGACTCCAGGATAATGCTTGTATATTTGCAAATCGCCTTTGAACCTCATCAAACTAAACGCAGTAGCACTTTATTGATCCAGCCATCCGATACCGCAAAGAAAAAAAGAAAAAAGGAAATAGCATACCGAGCATCTAACAATGGCGCAAATTTTAAATGAAAGCCTTCAACAGACCTGTCTCAAAGGATTCTTTGTGGCGATAGGTCCGTTTGATTAAAGCATAGAGCTGTGACAATGAAGCCACTTCTCAGACGATCAAATAACAGAGCTGAGAGTGTACCAACATATTTGTATACATAACAACCAACTAAATCAAGCAAAAGCAATATAATGAGCATTTGCTGCTCTAGCAATCATAATCTCTCCATGCCCTCTCCAAACAAATTAGAAGCCTTGATTTTAGTCTTATTTTGGAAGTTTGTGTGGCCTCAAAACCGTGCAGAGCTGCTTCTTCATGAGGGTCCTTTAGGGTCCAAAATCCGCCGAAATCACTCGATCCGATTTAAACCTGATAAAACGACATTTTTATTATGACATTCCTAACCTCAAAGTGCTCCAAATTGGATGTTTTATTACATAAAGCAAACTTACTCTAGTTTATATTGGGAATTTTTTTTTTTTTTTTTTGCCAAAACCCAGTTTTCACTAAAATGTTCAATTGCGGGATATTTTACCATGTCGTTTTTTCATACGCGGTACTATTCGATGCGATCTTTACAATTCCATGCATAACCATGCGCCTGTTTAGAGACATTTGAGAAAAACTATCGTGGAATTCAATTTTGTATTCCATCTTGGCTACTACGAAAAAGAGAAAGGCATTTTCGGAATACGCTAGTTCAAGTGGTGGTGGTAATGGTGATGCATTGTGCTTTCGACACGGATCGAGAAAGTAAATATAAAATTAGGACAAGCAAATTAATTAACAATGTTGGATCAAAAAGCAGGAGATCCAGGCATTTATTCGGAATATCCGAGTATTCTGAGTTTCAGCCTTCACATTATATTAATAATACCAACACATTCTACTTTGGTGAAAGTATATGAAACTATTCGGTCTTCTCAATGTGCACTTGCAACTTGTTCAGTTTTGTTGAGCAAAATTTGGTTCATTTATTCCAGCTTATTTAACCATCCATTGTCATCTTGTTCATCGGTCAACAAACCTAGTGCAACATAAGGCTCTGGCAGTTAAAATCTTGGTTTTGAGATGTACCAAGCTAAACAGATATTGCCTAAAAAGTATATAGATGTTTAATTTAAATATGTTGCTCCTTTTTTTATTTTTTGCTATAAATATACAGCATTGCTCACCAAATATTGTGATCAATCTGGACATGGTCTTCGAACCCCTTCTTTGCATGGTGTTGAAATCCAACTGCAGAAAGACTACAATGAAGCACACTAATATAATATACACATTAGTGTACGCATGAAACAGAAAATGCTCAGCTTTTTACGTCTTGTTGTATTGCTGATCTCTCTATTTATGGGTGAAAATAAGATTACATGTCCAAATGTTTGGTAAACGTTGCTTTATATGCATATCATCACGAAGATGTCCAAAAGTGTCAAAGATGATACCAAAAATAGCATTCCAAAGAAATACAACGACGACAAAGTTGAAATGGCTGTCCTCCATCCACTTGGTTTGTGAAGCTCATCGGGCTCCAAATTATCTCCAATATACCTCCAATATACCTCAACCCGGCCTCATACTATCAGATGATTATTCTTTAGTACAAACAAGCTCCCAAGTACTATATACTACGTACCCATGTGAGAGCGCCGTAATAAAACATTCCATCAATGACCCGCAAAACAGCCCCTTGGTATAATCAAATTCTCTTTGGAAATGCACATGTCGGCAATAGTGCTGTGCATATATATACAACAACAATAACTAGAATAGTCTAGGGCTACATGGTTAGTGTAATGTCATGATCCCCATTTCAAAAATCTCTTAATCCACCCACAGTCCTAGAAACAGAATGCACATTTAATGCAATGCCTTGCAAAACACTATCACAAAACACAATTCCACCAGGTGAATAGATAAAGTAAAAGCCTGGATACAATAGACCAACTGCAGAAAACATCACCATGGGAACATGATACAAAAACTGGGACTCGGTTATGGTTGCCCAAAGCAAATGTACAGACATGAGGTCCATGACAAAGATCGATGAGTGCAGTTAATTGGATAAAGCAAAAATTTTGCAGTCAATAGCACCTACGATGCTAGATGCACGACTCCAAACAGATACCAGCACATGACTACGTCAATAGAGGGTGTCTGCTGCTCATATACGGCATTTGTGCTCATGTCAAGTAGATCCGGGTACATTATCTGCCGTATATGTTTACACCAAATGCAGACGCCTATATCAAAAGACACTATAGTCTGTCAAGGACGACAAACATTTACCATGTACAACGTGTGCTTGGTTCTCAATCCTGTTATACGTGTCTTTGTCGATGAATTACCAATCAGCGATTGCTTTTTTCAATTGAATTCACTCGTAAATAACCATGGCTGACAGCTGAACAAAGTTGTCAATCTTGCTTTGGGGGCTTAAGGACTCTCTTTTCTAACATATGGATAAATTTATTGCTTGACACTACATAAAAAGTCTTTGTTTCGTCTCCAGTTTCAGATATTGGCGAATCTCAGGCACAGTAAATAGCACTCGAGCAAGCTGCTCTTCTTGACCATAATACATTAATATTTCGATTTGTCCAGCATTGTAGTGAACGTAATTGAAAGCGACGTTACTTTAAAGAGCATGGCTGGAGAAAACATTAAAAACCACGAGATAGAACATAAACCCACATTCCAACTTTTCATACAGTTTGCTCAATGCCGTCGTAGCATCTTTGAAGTTGTCTCGTAAATCTGTAGGATCGCTGTTACCTCTAAATCACGCAATGTTAATCATGCTATTCAGGCGTGCCAAGTTGGCTTGCAGCGCCTTGTCATTGTGAAATCAGATTGATGCAATAATCGGAATTTTGCATGCTCTTGAGTTTGGAAGGGCTGTCAAAAGGGCATGCGTTTTGGTAGTGATCCATAAAAAACCGCGTTTTTCTTTTCTTATAAATTTATTCAATGTCTTTATGAGGTCGTGTAAAACAAGCAAGTAACATCCTTGCAGGGGATCTAACGCTTCGAGCTCCTTTTGCGCTGGATACTGTGCTTCCACTCTCAATTTTACTGAATTTTTGAAAAGTCCGCCCACTTTTTTGAATTATTTTGGACATTTGTGTGAGGTAAATTGCCCAAAAAAAATTTTTTTTATAATTCTTTTCTTAACCCAAGTCAACAATCAAGATGCTTGAGTCCTGTAGTTCTTTTAGAATGACCGTCCGAGATAATTCTCCATTGCAGCTTGACGCTTCGTCCGTCTTGTTCATGGCGAACGTTCTTGATTGTGCAAGAGATGCTTGAGGCCTGTAGTTCTTTTAGAATGACCGTCCAAGATAATTTTCCATTGCAGCTTGACGCTTCGTCCGTCTTGTTCATGGCGAACGTTCTTGATTGTGCAAGAGATGCTTGAGGCCTGTAGTTCTTTTAGAATGACCGTCCAAGATAATTTTCCATTGCAGCTTGACGCTTCGTCCGTCTTGTTCATGGCGAACGTTCTCTTGCCGACTTTACATTGCTACATGGTAAAATAAAATAAAATCATTCAAGATTCTCACTATTTTTTATTTCTTTTTTTCTGTTGTAGCGCATGTTATGTTTGTTCTACCATGAGAAATCAAATTAATCTGTGTGTGCTTTGGCTGCGTTTATTTTATGGACATGGGAATATAGTCTAGCAAGGTAATATTTTTAGTAAATAATGATTGCCACAACAAAAATGTTAATCAATGAACATATTTGTCATAAGAGAGAGGACGATACGCTATCAAATTCCTATTTAATTATTATTATTCCCCCCATGTTACCTCGCTTAATAACCTATAATTTATATTCGACCGTATCCTCGCCAATAAATGTATAATATTTATTTCAAACTGTATACTACCTGATTTATCTTAATAAAGGTCACCTTTAACTCTTGTTCAATTTGTATTAACTTTTGTACTTTCATCGGTGCTGTCTCCAGTCTGAAAATGCTGGTCCATAAGCATCTTGGGTTGAATGAATTGGCTGCTGACAAGCTCAGACACAGGCACGAGTCTTGAGGGATCCTCGGCTGTGAGAATATTTTGGTTGTGTATATAGCTCGTCACCAAAATGCAAGATGTCTTCAAGTTGCTTATCATCTTTGTGATTTGTTATTACGGCTGCTACTGCCGCTATTGGTGTAGCTTGCGATGCAGCATAAGCAGACATTAGTCCAAGTGATATTATAATGAATAGAGGGAAGAAAGGCAATAGCCACAGCCGCATCTCAACCCAGTATTACATAGCAAACGGAACATCAAAGTCCTGATGTAAAACAATTGTTATCACAGTAGCTAAAATAAATAAATAATTCCTTCTTATATAGGGATAGCAGACCAATGCCTTGCAAGATATAAAAAAATCTATCTCTATGGTCACCTTTATCAAGGGAATCAACCATGTATACATGAACTCCTAGCTGTTGCGTATACTGATATTTGGACGCCGAAGAAATGGAGATGCGGGAACACTCCCTTTAATACACGCTCAGAGCGATCCTGTATATAAACTCTTGCCTCTTTTCTAGTATCCAGAATGACCATTCATAATCTTTATATCTTTGATCGCCATTGTCAGTGCATTTATTTTCAAAAGTGGAGCCATAGCAACAAGTCCAACAACGCCAACACCAATCTGACTTTGTCTAATAATGCTAGTAATAACAACAGCCAGCTTGGAAACTCTGGTAGTCGTTTGGGCGGTTTAGCAACATCCTCTTCACGCTTCTCAAACTCGAGTGCTGCATCTTCAAACGCTGCAGAAGGCTCGTCTAGTTTGGTGCGTAGTGGCGAAGATACGACAAGCCAGCTTCAAACAACTGGCATCACACAGCAAAGTGGTTTGGCTGCAGGAAGCGTTATATCCATCGAGGAAGAAGCCAAGCTTGTCTACGGCGTCGTATTATCTCTGCGTAACTTTGTTCGCAAACTGAGCGGGAGGTAAGTGTTCTCTATCATCCCAAGTTGGCTTCTGTGTCTTTAAACTGTCTATTTGCATCTATAAAATGATGTATAGCCAAGATGGATTCATTTCGTACAAAACCTCGACATATCGTTTGCACTACTACGAAACACCTACCGGTCTTAAATTCATCATGAATTCTGACCCTAATACAGAGAGCCTGCGAATGGTCCTTAAACAAATTCATGTTCAACTGTACGTGGAGTTTGTTGTAAAGAATGGATTAATGCGATTTGATGATACCCGCTGGGAAATAAGCCAGGGATTCTTGCAAAGCTCTCAACCAACAGCACAGGACGATAACAATACAACCACAACTGCTACAACATCCAGCGCGTTGCCCCCACCCCCACCAGGAAACATCTCGAATGAGCTATTTAGAATCGCTGTAGACAGATTTATTCGTAGCCTCAAGTCTTTTGAATAAACAAAGCGATGTACTAGTAGCAGAATATTAACAAGAGTGTGAGTATAGGGGAACATTATGTACTTTTTTTTTGTAGTCATCGGGGAGGGGGAGTAATTAGACTGTATAAGCAAATATAGTGGGTATATGATAAAGGGTTACTTTTTTTGAGTATGAGAGAGTATGAAATCGTTGTTATGAAATTCGAGGTGTTCAAGGAGTTTTCTCTCATAAGTCTCATCTAATAGTTGCATTCTCTCTTCAACAATTTCGTCATCCTCCTCCAGATTTTGGTTTTGGTCTTGGTCATCATCGTCTTCTTCATCGAGAGCGTCAATGCGACTATGCGATTGAAAGAAAGCATCATCAAATAAATGCTGTTTTCTATCGTCTTGAACTATATACTGGCCCTCCAATTCGTCTTGTTTGTCGAATGGTTTTAGCATGTCATCGTCAGAGCTGCTGCCCTCATCCTGATCATCAGAACTATCATGGTCAGAGTCAGACCCAATAATCCTCTCCTCTTCCTCGGTCTCTTTTCCTTTAAGCTCCTCTTTGTCTATGCTGTTTTGCCATGCCATTCTTCTTTTCTTGGCCAAGAAGCTCGCAGATCTGTATTCCGAAAATGTTTTGCGAAGTCTGCTTTCTCTATTGAGCATAGACATTATATCCATGTCCCGTAATCGAACATCCTTCTCATTGTGTAAATTTTTCCAAGTCAACTTTCGCTTTGCAATGATGTGATTCATCATGGATCGAGACACTGTTTTATCAGGGCTATCCAACAATTCGGTGTACGCGCCAGTGAGAATATCCTTGATAAATCTCTTCAAGAGCTCATAGTATTGAACAAGTGCACTTGACAATACAGTCATGTCGTTGATGCCACCAAATCTAATATATCACACAAGCTATCAATAACCGTCCTGTGTGCTGATCTTTAAACACGCACCACACTTACATCCGAGCGAGAGAAGAGAAATTCCAGATTTCAAACAAGCCCAATGCCTTTTGTGCGACTTCTTGGTTCATCAGCTCTTGGTGTTTTGCATAGGTCTCTGTCTCTAATCTCGCTTCCAATATTGCTGCCATTCTGCTTTCTTGCATCAAAAACACACTCGACATTTCCCTTGCAGAATAAGACTCGTCTGACACATTCCCTCCAATCGCTTTAGCCGCACCATCCAGCAGGTTCAAATAGGCGCCCACTTCTGCAACAGTCTTTGTAGGACCCAAACGTCGACTGATCTCCGCAACATCTCCTCGGCTACATCGTTCGACAGCCATGAAAAATCTCCTCTTCTCGGCTGGAGTCCAGCAGCTTCTACCCACAACTGTCATGGCATCGTCTCGATCTACTGGCCCATTCATCATCTCATCCTCTTGCATTGCCCAAAACAGATAGTATTTGCGCAAATCTTTGGGCAGCGACTTGATGCCTGTGGGCGATCCAACAGACGAAAATTGACGATAGCGATGCTGCAACATGGAGGTTATAGTGTGGCCATTTGCAATCATGGGATGCTGATCAAATGTGGGCAGCTTAAACTTGGTATCGTCGACTCGTGCTTGCTCTTGCGCAGCCACTTCTTGCAGATTTTTGAAGATTTTTGCTGTGTGAATCGATTTGCGATCATCCTCTTTACGCTTGCGAGCAACGGGGCGTCTGTAAACAGTGGTGAGATCATGATACTCGTCAATCAGGCCATTGTAAGACTCGGATGAGCCGTTGTTCCAAATGTTGTTGAGACCATCCACAAGCTGGAAACTGCTCAGACCGTTAGAATCATCTTCTGCTTCTTCTCTTGACCGCTTTCTACCGGTCATTGCTGATATCAAGTGGATGGTATATGGGTTGATGAAAGTCGAAAAGCAAAAAA